>CAUYLG010012274.1:0-82589 GCA_963573385.1 Cacajao melanocephalus | reverse complement strand
TTTTAATACCCATTTTTAGACTGCATTCTAGCCTGGGCAATAGAACAAGAATCCCGTTCTCTCTCCCTCTTTCTCTTCCTCTTTCTTTCTCTCTTACATTCTTTTTTTCTTTCTTTCACTCTCACTTTCTTTCCTCTCTTTATCTTTCTTTAAAAAAACAATAAATTTTTTTTAAAAAGTTTTTAAAAATCATTTAAAAAATTGTTTTAAGTTCTTGCATCACTGCACTCCAGCCTGTGCAACAGAGCGAGATCCTGTTTCTAAAGCAAAAACCAAACCAAACCAAAAAAAAAAAAAAAAAAACACAAAAATGATTCAAAGACTTTGGTCATAACTGTGTGTCAACTGAAAACCTATTACAATTGCTTCCTCTAAAGCTCACGGCCTCTATTGGCAATTGGCTAGGGACACACCTTCCCAACCGTTTAGCTTTCTTAATAAACCCAATATTCATTTTCACAGCAGAGTAACGATTTGGTGCATAAAGCTCGGATCGTGCGAGACACACAGGCCAATGTTAAAAGGTCCATGGCTTTGGGTCTAATATCCACACTCCAGCACAACTCTCACAGCTGCCTATAGACCTCCCACTCTTGGGGCTGCACGTTTCTCTGCTCATGAGATAACTAGAAGCACTGGCATAGACCCTAGAAAAGGAGAATTCTTCAGACCAGATGCTTGCTGGGTAGATTTTGATGAACATGCATGGCACTTTCTACGACAAGAGGATGTTTCTCCAGGAGGTATTCTCTATCCCAGAGAAGGACTGTTTCCAGACACCTCTGGAGTAACACTGAGTCCCTGCCCCACCTCAGCCCCTTCCTAAGCTACTTATGTCACCTTTCAGGGTCTCAGATTTCTCATTTGTACAATAGGGAAAATGATACTGATCTATCAAGATTGCTGTGAGAATTACAAATAACATAAGATTTCAGGCACACTGATAGGTTTCCAGGATATAGTAACTAATGTTGTTAACTTAAAGGTAGGCTTCAATTTAGTCAGCATACAAGTGTTTTCATCTGAACTGGATCATGATGTAAACATAGTTTTAAGAACAAATCAAGCGGGTGCAGTGGCTCACGCCTATAATCCCAGCACTTTCGGAGGCTCAGGTGGGTGGATCACCTGAGGTCGGGAGTTTGAGACCAGCCTGACCAACAAAGAGAAACCCCATCTCTACTAAAAATACAAAACTAGCCTGGTGTGGTGGTGCATTCTCGTAATCCCAGCTACTCGGGAGGCTGAGGCAGGAGAATCGCTTGAACCCGGGAGGCAGTGGTTGTGATGAGTCTAGTTCCCGCCACTGCACTCCAGCCTGGGCAATAAGAGTGAAACTCTGTCTCAAAAACAGACTAACAAAAACAGAACAAATTAAAATAATGGAATTTTAGGAATGATTAATTGCATTTTCTGGTAAGATCACATTTGAATAGGAGGTTGGAGGGTTTAGGCAGGGAGATACAGAAAGGTTAAAATACGAAATCTCCAATCCAAGGAGCACTGGCATCTTTAGACTGCAGGAGAAGGTTTAGGAAGTTATTACATATCTTTCTTGGCAGGGTGGGGGATAGAAATTCAGGTACATCTTTTCAGCTGTATTCTTTTTATTCCCACAATAATAAACTAGTCATCAGAAGAACACCAAATTATGCGCCTCTGAATAAAGACTAAACAGCAGGTCCTGATGCTGTGTTCATGGGTCTGGCTTCTATAAGATTTCAGACAAGTCACTGACACACTCAGTTTAGTACTGGGAAACACTTTGCTTTAATTTGGACCTCAAATCATCTCCACTGTTTTTATTGACAAAATCTCTAGTCCTAAATATATAGGGAGAAAAGTGGCTTTCAAATTTAGTATGAGAGATGAGAGACGTTTTAAATGTGGCTTTAAAATTTATGAAAGCCAACATTTTAATTATATTTCCTCATGCTCAGTTGTCTGGGAGAGGTGAAATGGAAAACTTAGGGATACTGATGCTATTCAATTATACAGTCTGAACAATAATATCTTCTTCGGGAATTAGCACATTCCACCACCTACCCACAAGCCCCTGGCCCTGCTTTTTGTGAAAGCCAGATGGCAGAGCCGTGAATGCCACTGCCCACAGTTCTAAGGAGTAAAGGTAAACTTGATTAGAACAGAGGCAGCATGATGCTTGCTTGATGCGATTCAGTTAAATTCCACATCTTGAATATTACAGAGGAGATGGGAGAGAAGAGAGACTCTTCCACTTCGGCTCTCACATCACAGGGGCATTTCATCCCACAGCTTTTACAAGGAACAAGGATTTGTCTTTTTAAAAAGAGCAAGCATTTCAAAGTATGATTTTCTCTTATGTTCTACTGGCAGGCAGGCAAACAAACTTGTCTTTTTGGGGGTCACCTTTCATTATAATCCCTCTTTTATTGTCAGCATCTACCTCTCAGGATCTTCCTGCCATCTTCTAATTTGCTGTAGGCTGTGACACACTTGTTAAAATTATGCCTAAACTAAGACTCAGGGCCTGAGACTCTCTTCTGTGGCTAAGGCTTATAAACTTTACTACAGAGACTGGGCAAATATCTAAATAACATTTTAACGATATTTTCAGATTCTTGGTTTTATGTCAAACAAAGAAGCCTGCCCAGTAAGTGAACTCTAAACAGTGGATGGAAAGGGCTGGATTTCTCACTACCTGACTGATGGCTGATAGACAGCAGGTGAGCAGTAAGCACACAGACAGACTCCATTACAACCCGCAGCAGACCCCAAACCACTGTCAAACCTGAGATTCATCACTTCAGAGTTTTGGACCCGTGGCATCTTCACCAATCTCCTACGCCACTATGCCACGATCTAGTGCTTCTTTCTCACCAGGATGAAGCCCTTCCCCTTTCTCCGAAGCACTGATTGTTCAGATACCCAGTGGGCCCCAAGGAAGGCCTTATTGGATCCACCAAGTCCTGAGACGCACAGCAAGCAGTTTGTTTATGGCCAGTGGTAGTGACAGGTAAACCGCAGTGTCCCCTTGTTCAGTCTAATGGGGTGAGTTGAAAGATTCGGCTGTCAGATCAGCGTGAGGCCTCATTTTTCTTTCCTGCCGCGTAGGGTGCTCCTCGCTGCAGCCAACATTTGACTGTGATTAATTTGTCAGGGATGGCCGTACAATGGAAATGGAAAAATGGATTGCCAATTACCACTAGTCTTCTCTCAGACTGCTTGGCAAACGAGGGCCTTTCTGCAGGTCTGACAGCTCCAGAGCGCACTGGGTTTAGCCTCAGAGGGAGAGAACGCATTCTGGAGTGTATTTTAAAGATGAAGAAAAGGTCAAAGGTGACTTTTAAAAAAATTTATTTACCACCCTTCAGGAGATTTGCGGATGCGTGTCTTGGCTCCTTGGCAAGTACCATAGGCGGGAAAGTTGCTCTGAAGTTTGCTTTTTATTCTGTCAGTTTAAAATGCTTTGTACTTCTGATGTAAGTTTTAACAGTGCAAATGAAAGGTGTGAAAGAGTTCCTTCCATCCTTCACACTGAAAACGCCTGAAGGGAAGCATACCTCTGCCTCCCACTGAGATGTTCAAAACATGCTAATCACCAGCAAATGGAAAACGCACGGAGCCATCTCATCTTTCTTCCTCTGACTTCCAAAAGACAATACAAAATTTCACATGGATAGCTATCGCAAAATAACTTGTGTTACTTATCCCCTCCTAGAAGATATGACCTTTTTAAAATTTTAACGTCCCAAAGGAATAGATTCATAAATGAGAAAATGTCTGTAGCTGTCTTTAGCTTGTCAAGGTCGGTATGTCCCCTAATCAGACTTGCTTCCAAATGTGAGTGAGATGGACGCAATTCCATTTTGTACTTGTAGAAAATTGTTGACAAACTGACTGACATTGGTCGTTTTAATTCTGAGAGGTGTCATTGCACATCAGAAACACCTGAGGTACAGCTGTCAAAGGGCTTCACCATTAATTTATTCTCATGTTACATGACTTGCTCATTTGTGGGGTGGGAGTGGGTGGAACAGGTCTGGTTTTAGTCAGAGAAAACTCTTTGTCACTATTTTGTAAGAAATAGATGAAAAAATGAACACAATTATTCCACAGAAAGAAGGTTAAAAAAGAAAGTAGTAAAGTCCTAAAATTGGCCTAGAGGCGATATTAAAACTGTTTGCTTTGGAAGGCTGAGGCGGGCGGATTACAAGGTCAGGAGTTCAAGACCAGCCTGTCCAACATAGTGAAGCCCTGTCTCTAGTAAAAATACAAAAATTAGCCAGGCATGGTGGCGGGCACCTGTGATCCCAACTATTTGGGAGGCTGAGGAAGGAGAATCGCTTGAACCCAGGAGGTGGAGGTTGCAGTGAGCCACTGCACTCCAGCCTGGGCGACAGTGTGAGACTCCATCTAAAAAAATTAAAAATATATAAAGAAGTAAGTAAAACTGTTTGACATATAGAAACACACATACCATGGTCTCTCACACTTATACACAAAGACACACACAAAAAATAGGTAATATGTTTTCTATTGCATATAACATGTACATATAAACATTAAAAATATAATATATATCTCTATCAATCATAGGTAATAAAAAATTACCTTATAATTATTTGGTCTAAAGAAATTTTTTTAAATAGGTATTATTTGGGAAAGAAATAGGCTGTCACTAATTATATGTTTCTTTAAAGTTATGTATATTCCTACAATCCTTAAGTATTTTATGTTTTTCTTCAAGCCGATATACAAAGGTATGAACATGTATTTATAATTTTTATAATATAGATAAAATTTCTCATTTAGTAGTTTAGGTATATAGTTTACTATACATATGTGTGTACACACAGACCAGCAAACATATTGTATATAATACATAATGTATATAATGTATATGTATACTTGTATAGACATACATGTATATGTGTGATATCTATGTACATATGTGTATGTGCATGTATACATAGATACACATATATACATGTCTATACAAGTATATATATACATTATATACATTACGTGCACATATACATAAACATACATACAACAGATATGAAGCCATTTATTTATGTATATATGTACATATACATAAATATGCACATATACATAAATAAATGGCTTCATATCTGTTGTATGTGTGTGTTTATTTTATTTTTATTTTTTGAGACAGAGTCTCATGCTGCCCAGGCTGGAGTGCAGTGGTGCAATCTTGGTTTCCACTGCAACCTCAGCCTCCCAGATTCAACCAATTCTCCTGCCTCAGCCTCCTGAATAGCTGAGACTATAGGCATATGCCACTGTGCCCAGCTAATTTTTGTATTTTTAGTAGAGACAGGGTTTCACCATGTTGGCGAGGCTGGTCTCAAACTCCTGCTCTCAGGTGATCAGCCTGACTCAGCCTTCTAACGTGCTGGGATTATAGGAGTGAGCCATCATGTCCAGCCTCTGTGCATGTTTAAAATGTTACTAGATCACTAGAAGAAACCTGGGTTAAGTTTTTAAAATAATCTTGAAATAGGAGACCTTTCTAAGTTGGAAACCATGAAAATAAAAAAGAGACTGAAAATGTGACTACATGTATAGGCTTATATATGAAGTGAATATTATTGTTTTGGAAAATGCATGAGAAGCTCAACAGTGGCTACCTCTACAGCGGGATCCTGGCAGTTTTAATTGAGAAGAGATTTTTACCATTTGATGACTTTTTATACTGCTTTACTGTTTTTTATCATATGCATATCTTGTTTTAATGATTAAAAGCACTCCTTTTAACAAATGCCCCTTAAGCTCCTATTATCCTTGTTAATGCCAGTGCTACATAACTGTTCAGATGTTCTCATCATATGTTGTTGTTTTATATAATAGGAGCCCTCTCAAGGATGGGCGGTGATCATGAACTCTTTGATCAATTATTAGCCAAGTCTACGTGAGGGGTACGTGTGATTCATTTCAATGCCATGAGCATTTATTCAGTATGTTTCATGGAACGGGCACCATCCTAGACAGTGAGGGGACAGGGATGCCACAGGGTCCCCAGTTTTCTGGTGACTAGACACTTATGAGCTGCCATTTTGGGGATGGGAATAAAGAAATCAAGGAGTACCTCAAAGGATTTATTTTTTATTGATAAATAAATGATCTGAGTGGTCATTAGACAGTTTGATTATTGCTCTGAGTCATTCAAGGCCTTAAGGATGGTCCCTTCAGAGAAAAGATGACCATTGAAGAAATATTAGCTTAGGATGACTGTAAGGATAATCAGTGCAAACATCAAAATCCTGGCTCCTTATAGTAAGAAAAAACACTGATTTGGTAGTAAATCCCATAAGAAATGAAGATAAACATATCCCTAGAATTAAACATAAGAACTCTAACTTACATGTTGTTCATGTTCAAAATTGCTTGTTCCCATTTGGTTATTTGTAACTTATAATTCATATTATCACAAGATAATACTGTACATTATAATTTTGTTGTCAAGACAAGCCCAAAAGTGATTTAATTTATAATGAAGATAGACCATAGTGCTTCTTTTTTTATAGCAACATGTATACATTCACTTAACAAGATTTTACTGACACTCTACCATTTGTCAAACCCCTGTGCTGGGAGCAGGGGACACAGGGTGAGGAAAACCAGACACTGACATTGATAAAATAATCACCGCAATAACTATAAAGCTTCAGTTGTAATGAGGGATGGGAAGGACAGCCATGTAACACCATGAGAGCTGGTAGTAAGAAGGTTTCATCTGTTCAGGGAGACCAGGGAAAGCGTCCCTCCAGGGGCCTTGCTTGTTAACCACCATTAACCAGCTGAAGATGGGCAGTAAGAGTTCTGCAGGCTGAGGGTGCAAACAGCAGAGAAAAGGCCTAGTAGAATGGACTGAACGACAGTCAGGCACAAGATGAGACCACTCTAGGGCTCAAAGGCCATGCTAGTAGTCTTCATCCTAAGAAAAACGTGTTCAGAATTTTGGATTGGGCTCCTAGAAACTCATCTCCACTCCTGGGGAACTCTCCTGCCTTTTACCTTCCAAGTAGAAGGAATGGAAATTCCGTAACTCAACATTACTACTAATGGTGAATTCCATAGCCTGTAACATTGTATTCCAAGGAAAGGGGAGGCAGAGATGGGACGGGGAATAGAAGAGCGTAAGTTCTAGGGTGGGGAACTGGAGGAAGAATGTCATGGCCTCTTATAAGGATATGGCCTCTTACACTTGGACTTTCCACAGGCCTGAGCCAGCCTCTATTCATCACTTTGGTATCTTCTAATAGCATGACAGACAGGCTACTATCTCTTACCATGAGTCTCTCCCCCATTAGATTTCTTTCCTGCTTCACCCCACTGCAGAACACAAAACAGCTTCACTGAATGTACCCCGTATTTCCAGTGTCCTAAGCAAGCACAGCATTTCCTGGGGATTCCTAAGGATGGCCACTGCTAGAGACAAGACCATACACTGGGATAAAAAAGGTCAAGGTCAGTTTGTCTAGCATGCCAGCTTGATCGGACACCGGGCTTCACTCCTGGAAAGGAAGCTGCGTGGAGACTGTGGCATGCCTGGGGCAGGAAGTGAGACGGGGGCTGGAGAAGTGGCCAAGGCAGCCTTGGGGCTGGAGAGCCTGGTAGGAAAATAAGGGAACTCCATCTTTCCACTTACCTAGTTGCTTTTAGCAGCTCTAACGTGTTTGAGACGAGCACTGCCTCACTTGAGATAGAACGTGTGAGGTGGAAGGAGTTGGTAGTGTGAAGAGGGGCCAAAGAACACGAAGTGGAAACAGCAGGAAAGCAAAGGCACAGAGCAATCTACAGGCCCCAGCGCATCTGCTAGCCAGCTCTGCCAACCTGGGAATGGCTGCCCTGCCATGGGCTTGCTTTAGCCTCTTGGCATTTCTGTCTCATTACTCGTCTCCTTTACCACCTTCCCATGCTCACCACAATTCTTATTTCTTACCTCTTCCTATGGCTGGACAGGTAGTTGGGAGTGACGTCTGTTGGGAATAGGCCTGCACTTGCACTAGGATGCTTCCTATAAAACACACACACACACAACACACATACACACACATACACACACATACACACACACACACTCCTCTCTTAGGTCCCAGTACTGCCACTGCCTTTAACATGTGCAGAGATACCTTTAAAAAGCATTTCAAGTCAAGTATTTTTACAATTCCTGGATCCCTCGATGCATATCACTGTTTTATCCTGGCAATGAGGCACATTTTCATTGTTTTATGAAGGATGGAAAAAGCTGATGAGACCTCCTTTCCTTCTATAAACAACATGGGAAAACAGCAACTCTGTGCACTTCTACTTTTTCACTATGGATGAGAAGATAAAATATTTGCAAAGTTGAAAAAAAAACTGAAAGGCCATAATTTAGGATGCTAACCTTTCCCTATAACAGTGCCAGCACATCTTTCCGGCTTGCTACGGAATTCAGAATTTGAGGTAGCTTGGAGCCCCTGAGCTGCTGGTGATCATTTTCACAGGTTCCTGTCATTAATATGCAAAGGCTGGCATCTGCAAGGTTGGCTGAAGGCCTGGCTTTTCAAACTGGGGTGTTGGCAGTGTGCCAGAGGCCCCATAAGCCATGGGATGTGCACCTTCCTGAGGGTTCATGTATAAGATTTATTGGGGGGAGGGGGCCATAAAATTACTTAACTAGTGAGTAATGTAAAGCATTTTAAGAAGTAGGTTGCAAAATGCCTATGCTTTAGAATATCATGTTTTATTTCACAGGCTGTGCCTCAGTACCCTAAGGATATAGATACATCACCTTTAACTCTAAAGGAGCTTTGATGATAAAGAGGAAGAAGCAATGATATGATGTATAGAAGGATGGATGTGCAGGTATTTTCTATATTAACTCGGTCTTCAGAAGTCACTGACGATGAACCCTATGGCTGAAGGTGGGTAGTCTATATTAACAGGATTTGGCTAGAAGCAGCAGCTTGGGTAGAAGAAGACATAGAGGAGAGAATGGGGATCTAGAGAAAGTATGGGCATCGTATTTATTGACACAAATCTTTGGGACTCTACTCAGTTCTGGAAGAGCCTCAGTTCAAATCCTTTCTTTTCTTCTAATAGCAGAAGGTATAGATTAATGCTGTTCCTGTCTAACATATGAGGAAGATTGGGACTACAGTTCAAAGAAGAGGTCAGCGAGTGGACCATCCTTGGTTTCATGTTAGTCTGATTCCCCTTGCTATTTCACCCTACTGGCCGGACAGTGTATTGGTCTTGGTTCTGACATGAACTAAGTTGGATGTTGCTAGGCAAGTCACTCAGCAACTCTGGGTCTCATTTTTCCCAGCCAGGATAATAAGGATCTAAGACAAGTACGATTTCCAAAATGCCTTCCAGCTCCAAGAAACTATGATCTTAGAAATGAACAAATGTGCAAGCTTTCTAGGTATTTTGGGTAACCAAAAGCAAGCATTGGACTTTTCCCCTTTGTAAGCTAAGTGACAGAGTCACTGTTATCTGCTCCCCTGGGTCCCCCGGGTTGGAAGGAAGCATTTAAAATCTATGTACAGAAACATGATTTGGTTTTGTCCTTAAGAATCTGCTGTCTTACAACACATAACTTCAAATTTGAGACCACAAATAACTATAATTTCTCTCTCTCTCTCTCTCTCTCGTGCAAAGTTTGTATTTATTTACAGTCAAAACAAAATGTTTCCTTTTTATTCTTAGGACTTAGTTAAATTTTAGGGAGCTTGGAAGTGCTTAAGCAAGCTATTTTTTAAACAATTGGCTACAGTGGTCATGTAGAAAGCATGGTATGATAATGTTACAAACAGGCTTCATTTCCAGACAGCTGAACTCACAAGCTATACCACAGGACACAGAGGTGGCTGAGATTTCATAAACGCAGCCAATGCAAGCAAACAGAAAGCAAGGTGGCTTTCATGATAAGGGACCACTGGCTGGTATCATTCAGAACAAATGTAAAGCCTTCTTCAAATAGCGAAGTATTTGTTGAACAGAATAGACACTGCCCTAGAATCAAAGTGATAGCAATGAATAAAATAAAGTCCCCGCCCTAGAGAAACTCAGGATGTAGTAGCAGGGCAATAATGACAGCAATAGTTACAAGAATACTATTACTATTAAAAATAATAGCAATAATAATTGTTAAGTGTTTACATTTATATATCTGACACTATGATAAGCATTTTAATACATTATTCAATTTAATCTTTGCAACAACCCCATGATATAGGCATTATTACTCTCATTTTACAATTGAGGTTATTAAAGTCTAGAAAGATGAAGCAATTTGCATGAGTCCACACAGCTAATAAGAGACTCAGAATTTGAACCTAGATCTACAGGAGCCTGAAATCCATGCCCAACGCCACTTTGACACATGCTCTTTTTCCCCGATGATCTTTGGTATTCGAAGAGAACTCTGATCCTTCCCCGATGTTCTTTGGCACTCTAAGAGAACTCTGATGAGGTGATGTGTACAGATCGATTACACACAGAGATATAGACCATGTTTCAAGAAACCTACATCACTGCATAGGTCAACAGGACACCAGAACCATCAAACAAAAGTAGCTTTGAAGAGGCCTGAGAGAAACTAGGGGACCAAAGAATGGAAACAGCAATTGCTTCGTGAAGACTAGAAATTAACTACAGAACACTACTGTTTTACATTTATATTTTATATATTTAGCTATATAATTATGCTTAAATTAACTACATCTAAACATCATTCACAACAGCCAAAAAGTAGAAACAGTCCAAATATCCATCAACTGATGAATGAATAAAAAAATGTGGTACATCAATACAATGGAATACTAATAAAAAGAAATTAATTATAGATGCATGCTAAGACACGGATGAACTTTATAAGTATTATGCTACATGAAAGAAACTAGTCACAAAAGATCACATAGTTTATGATTATATTTACATGAAATACCCAAAATAGGCAAACCTATAGAGACCAAGAGTAGATTAGCAGTTGCCTAAGGCTGAGGAAGAGGATTTACAGTGACAGCTAATGTGGGATTTCTTTTGGGCATGATGAACATAGCTTGTGATGATGGTTGTGGTACCTCTGCAAATTATAATTTAATAAAATGGCTTTAAAAATTAACCACATCTAAAAGATTGGGCTTTATTAACTAACTCTTCTGTTATCCTCTTAAAACCTAAATGAAATCATTCCTTAGAGTAAGCAAAAAAAAAAAAAAATAGAAATCAGGGTATCATAGACTCAGTAATTATTGAATCCAGAGTATCGTCTCTAGAGTGGACAGAATAGGCCAGTAGCCTCCTTACACTGAAGAGCTCCTTATGTATTTTTTTAGTCGTGAAACAGATATTTATTAAGATTTGATCTGCATCCTGCTCTGAGCTGGGTGCTGGGATATAACAGTGACAGAACTTAGAGACTAGTTTCATAAGCTAAATCACAATTACCAGAATAGAAATCTCAAGTAAAGGGAAAGTGAATTTTACCAAAAATACGATTGCTTAAGAAGATCTAGAAATATTTTGGTAAAACTGGATTCATTTAGAACATTTAGAAATGAACTCAGGTCAATAAAGTATGAAGTGAGGCAATTTTCATGTTGATTTTGTTAATTTCAGTTCAATTTGCAGTCACTTGCAGGAAACTCTCCCTGTTGACCATGGCTATAATGGGAAACAGGTATGAACTATTATCTTCAGTTCTAAAGATTCTAAGGAGACTTCCTTTGACTATCCAGGAGATTTAGATTCATATTCATATTATCATTTTCTCTCTCTTTCTCTATAATAGTTCCACTCAACTATAATCAGACTCTGCCCTAAACTCACATTTCCCCAGAGTTCCTAGGTACACAGGATGTTAATCCATATCTGTTCAGGACTCCTGGTATGTTTATGGATGACTGTGGCCTCAGAGCCTTAGGGTGTTGCAGAAACAAATTGCAATTGATCCCTCCAAGGATTTCCATGGAAATGGGCCAGAATTAGAATGTAATAAATGATGCAATTATGTATTCATTCTCAACGTATTGATTTTAGTTTCCACTGATGTATTTGAAATTTTTGCAAGGAGTTTTGGTACCAAAAAATGTAAACAATTGACATGAGGTCTAAATATCTAAATACAGTATCTGACAACTAATGACAGATCACTGTCCTTATGCCTTAAGAATTTCACACTTTCAAATGTGTAAGGACTCAGCATTATAAAGACATTTTAATAAAGTACATGCTATCAAAATTACCAAATAGTCTTGCAAAACAAGCACCCATTTTGGGTAGGTGACACTGCCCCTAAACCAAATCATCTATGAGCGACCTGTGTGATTTAATTTGTTTTTCTTTTCTCCTTGGGTGGCAAATATCTAGAAGTCCATCGAAATGTGATATTTCGTTTTTTCCATGTAATAGAATTGTAGTCAGATGTGTAGACTGCAAGCTAGACTAAATTTTCCAACCTCCTTTGCAGATGTTGGTCACAAGACCAATTTCTCTTAAATGGAAGGTGAGTGGAAGTGATGAATGCTACTTTGATCATAGGAACCATAAGACAGCAAGTATGCTTGCCATATAGATTTCGTTTGCCAGCACCAGGGCAGGTAACTAAATGAGAGCAATGCCTGCGTGAAGGCAGAACAACTACTTGACACCATGGTAGTCTTTGAATAACAGAGTGGAACAAATACTCCACAAGCAGAATCCTTGCTGTTAGCAAAGTGGTAAATAAACATTTATATTCAATAAGCCACTCTATTTCAGAGTCTTGTTGTTAACAGTTTAACTTTACCCTAACTAATACGATCTTGTTCACATGCATTTCACAATCCATTTTTAAAATAGTATCATTGACCAAAAAGGATTTGACATAATAGTCACTGTCCTAAGGAGCTAAACATACTTGACTTCTCTAAGAACTGTCAAATTATTTTTGAAGTCCTTTTTGAAGAGAGCTATATTTATTTAGGCTCATCCTTCAGATATAAGTATACACAAGGAGCAAGAAAAAGGAATGTCATTCAAAACTAGATGAGAAAAACAACCAAGGATGTAGAAATTATTTCAGTGATCAAAGTGAAAGTGTGGTCAATTCTCCAACACTCCAAAACAGTTCTTTAGGAAGAACTGCTAAACAGTGCTCCCATTTTGCAAGGTATCTGAAATATATTCCCAGAGTTACTGCTCAATGGATTGGCTCTGTAATTTACAATCACAGTTTTTCTATTTCCTGAAAAGACTTAATGTTTTAATGTTTCTTCTATTCAGAAAATCGTTTTTAAAAAATTACAGCACGATACTAAGTGATACATCTGAGGAAGGGGTGGTTTGGAATTCACTGATGCCTTCCAGTCTTCAATCACATTTTTACTTTGACACAACTACAAGGCAGTACACATCCAAACCCCAGAAACAGTCATACAGTTGTGATCTTTATTACTTTTTGAAACACTTAATTTTTTAATTTTTGCTTTCTTTTTTTAAAAAATACTTATTTTTATATAATTAGAGGGGTCCAAGTACAAGTTTATTACATGCATATATTGCATAGTGAAACACTTAATCTTTCAATTAAATCCCAAAATTGTTCAGCTGGAACAGAACATCAGGAAGACTGACACTGATCTCTCACTGCAATCCTGCCGTATCAGAAAAACTAAGTCTCCAAGACTTTTATTTCTTTTGTCAGATCCCCTAGGGGAATCCTGCCCATGTGTTTCACTGCCATTTTTATGTACACTGAACTAGAATATATTGTAGTTGGTCACTGGAGAGTACTTTCCAGAGTGAACTTAGTACTTTGGGTTCTTACTTTGACGTCTTTTTAATATTAAAGACCTGGGTAGGGTATGGAGAGCATGAGAGGAGGCTGTACCATATTTTCTGGGATGTATGCATCAATGTGTGTATGCATGACGTTAGCTAAAATTGTCTATCCAAATGATAAGCACTCGGGGTTAGAAACAATTTAATAGCCAGAATTTTGCTGTCTGTCAAGTTGTCTCTCCACTGTCTCATAAGTGTTAGCTCATAAAGTGATATTCAAATGTGCTATGATTGAGATAGGTTTGGCCCCAGCACTGCATTTTCCCAAGGGAAATAAGTTACACTGATTCTAATGTTACTTTGCTTTGCCAAGAATGATAACATTTCTTATAGTGGGAATAATTTGACAAGGACAAAAAAATCAGGTTGCCAGAGCAGAGATTTTATGACAGAGAAAAGAGTCATCATTAGACCACCTGAGAGGCAGTTTTCAAAGCAAATGGAAATATCAAAGAGAAGAGAAAAAGCCAGGAAGGAGGAGAGTCATTAGGGGGATAAAAGGAAGGGGTGCATATTTTTGTCAATTTTGCTCTGGTTTCCAATGCATTACATAAGAGAACTCTTCCTTCCTCTGTAAATATGCACAGCAATGATTGTCGCACCTTCTCAAATCTGTCAGCATTTAAAGCTGATGGAGGGCATGCCCTTGGCACTGCCATTGGAGAATATCCTGATTTCTTTCCAAGTCATGTCTGTGCATCTAGACAGATGTACTGATAAAAATATTTGCCAAGTAGATATAAGGTTAACAAAACATCGCATTGGTCTTCTTTTCACCAGTTAGAAGCAGAGCGAACTTGAATGCAAATGAGGGATTCAATTAGAAAGTTGCAGCCTGCCAGCATTTGGTGGATAGCAGAGAGAGATCAGGTGATCTGACAGAAACAGGCACTCCACATTGATAACAAAACTATATTGGATAAACATGAGAGCTGCTTCAGCTAAGCTATGCTGCACTTCGATTTTTCCTCAGATTTACAGCCAATAACTCAATGTCTGAAATTCCTTCCTCTCTACATATGCCATGTAGTACCTGGAAAGCAAACTCGAAGATTTTTCTTTTTCTCCAGAGAAAATTTTTTCCAAATTTTTAAGTACTCAAGGAACACACTTTTCAGCTAGGGCTTGATTTCTCTTAACTATATTGACTCTCATAAAATGGACTAAAATCATTTTTGCCATTCACTTCTCAGTAAAAATCCCATTGCTATGTATCATGTCTAGCCTCTTTTGTTAAATTTATCAGCACTAGAGTGTCCAAATCGGGCTCAAAGGGCAGAAAGCACACATGAGATCTGAAATGTCCATCAGGGAGGTTCAGATCTGTTTAGAGACTGCTTTAGAGGTCAATTCAAAATTTTAACAGGAATCTAGGGATTTCAAGCCCTGAAAGCTTCATCTGGATCTATTTTTCCAAAAGTAGCACAAGGCTTTCTTTGGTATTTGACCAAACAAGGCTTTTCATCATGAGTGTAAGCAGGTGGTCTGGTGCCGTGTGCAACCATCCTGGAAACATTACGTTGGAGCAGCCAACAGTGCTCACTCAAAGGCAGAGTGGAAAAGTCTGGTTCCTCTTCCAGGGGAACTTCAAAGGAGGCAGTGCCCACTCTTATCACGTCTCCTTCTTAAGTCAGGTTAATCATATGGAGGATATTCCTCAGGCTGTGCCTTTAAAAAAGGCTCAGCTGGTTTTGTTCCATTTGAGGGTTTGTGGCTATAGGGCTGGGGAGTGGGAGAAGGCTAGGAGAGCTTCTGCCAGAGTCCTGAGGACTCCCAAAGTACCGGCGCCTGGCCAGGTCCTCCAGACACACTGTGAGTGTTATGGTGAGGTCTGAATTTCCAGGAAATGGACATGCTCACTCTTGAAATGATCCTGTTACAAAATCATCTCAGTGATTAAAAAACCAAATCCCTTTGAAAGGTAGCTCTGCCATCCTCAAAATTTTGTTATAGCCAAACTAGGATTACAGTGGACTGATGGAGCAGAAATCTAAAAGTGAAGCTAACTCCAAAGCAAACAGGTGTGTGAGAAATTACAGCTACTGGTGGCTTGGGTCTAGGGTACCTTGGGAGAAGTCAGAACAGGGCCTCCCGGCTGACCTGTATGTGCATGAGTGACCACGATTCCATGGGCTGTAATAAACCACAAAGAGGTTCTGTTTCAACTGAAGTAAAATGCTCTATTTAGCTTGAGTTGGGTCTCTAACTGATAAATTCTTGAGTTTCCACTTTACCTCGACTGGGTAGACACTGGCATGCCTAAAATTAGCGTTTCCAGTTTGAGGATGCTTTTTAGAAACACATTTGTTTTTCCTACAAGAGAGATGTTTGTCCATTAAGAAAACACCAACTGGGTAGCTTTCTTTACCTGTTCTTTTGCCAGTCAAGAATTCTGTTTTCTGTATATTCAGTTAGGCCACAATTTGGGTTACAATCATTACTGTTGTCATGAACCAAATATTTGCTGAGCTTCTCCTACAGACACAGTGCTTTGCTAGGCACTGGGTGTGCAAAGAATACGCAACAGTGAATTCCTGATCTTTAAATTCCAAACTGACTGTGAGCACAGAATATATAAACAGAAATCTATGGAGCAATCTGAGGAAGCAGTTGATAATCGTCCTGATAGAAATACTAAAGAATTTCAGAAAGTATAATGACCACCAAGCGTTGGCATACTCAAGGAAGACTTCCTGCAGATCAAGTTTCAGCCTGTTAAACAAATTTACATGAGAAAAACAACCCCATTAAAAAGTGGGCAAAGGACATGAACAGCCAGTTCTCAAAAGACGACATACGTGTGGCCAACAAGCTGATGAAAAAAACCTCAATGCACTTAGCATTAGTGAAATGCAAATCAAAATCATGGTGAGATACCATCTCACATCAGTCAGAATGGCTATTCTTAAAAAGTCAAAAAATAACCAATGTTGGCAAGTTTGCAGAAAAAAGAAAACATTTATACACTGTTGGTGGGAGTGTAAATTAGTTCATCCATTGTGGAAAGCAGTATGGTGATTCCTCAAAGAGCTAAAAGCAGAACTGCCATTCAATCCAGCAATTCTATTACTGAGTATAAACCCAGAAGAATATAAATCATTCTTTTTTCTTTTGAGATAGAGTTTTGCTCTTGTTGCCCAGGCTGGAGTGCAATGGCATGATCTTGGCTCACTGCAACCTTGGCCTCCCAGGTTCAAGCAATCCTCCTGCCTCAGCCTCCTGAGTAGCTAGGATTACCTTTGGCTACTACAATGGCTAATTTTTGTCGGAATATAAAACATTCTGTTATACAGACAAATGCATGTGAATATTCATTGCAGCACTATTCACAATAGCAAAGACATGGAATCAAACTAAATGCCCATCAGTGACAGACTGGATAAAGGAAATGTGGTACATATACACCATGGAATACTATGCAGCCACAAAAAATGAGATTATGTATTTTGCAGCAATATGGTTGGAGCTGGAGGGTATTATCCTTAGAAAACTAACATAGGAACAGAAAACCAAATACTGTATGTTCTCACTTAAAGTGGAAGTTAAATAATGAGAACTCATGAACACAAAGAAAGAACAACATACTCTGGGATCTAATTGAGGGTGGAGGGTGAGAGGAAGGAGAGGAGCAAAAAAGTTAACTATTGGCTACTGGACTTAATACTTGGATGATAAAATAATCTGTACAACATACTCTTGTGTCACAAGTTCACCTATGTAACAAACCTTTACACGTACACCCAAACCTAAAATAAATGTTTTTTTTTTTTTTTTTCGTTTCAGTCTGCTTAAATGTGCTTGGTATGTTTCTGTTTGGGGCATGAGGTAGACACCAATGGTGGTGATGGTATGTGTGAATTTGGTTTGTGTGCATTGGGGAAGATGTGTTAAGTTTCAGGAAAAGACCCAAGATCGGACCTTCTTGTGCAATGGCAAGTTCTTATATTCATCAATTCATGTGCATGTGGGTCACAGTAAGAAATAACCATGATGGATGGATACCAAGAAATTTCTCAAACTATATTCTGAAGAAAGCACGATCCCTGAGAAAGGTTGAGGGTATAATAGTTTCTACCACCAAATAACTTTGAGAACTGCTGCAAATTAAATCCGCCTTTTAAAGATGCAAAGGCATACATAAATTTCTTAGCACACCAATCCTTGAAGAGAGACGTTTTTTCCCCTCCCTCTCACATATTTCAAAAGCACTAGTTTGTGGAGATATATAAAGTGTCCATTGTTCAGGCTAGGAAGGGTGAACATTAATCTGCAAGTAATAGAATATGATCAAAGACTCCTGGGCAGACGGGAAACATGCACCAAGTGGTATTTTAGAAAAAAATTAATCTAGTGAGATTTGGAATATGGAACAAGAAAGAAAAAGAGTGTAACCAGGAAATGATTCTGAAAACCTTTTCTACCTTCATTATAGTTTGACTTACAAAACTGTTGGGAGTTGTGTTTGCTTTGTTAAATTTTTCTTTTCAGCTATGAACCACTTTCTTCAAATAAAGTATTATCTGAAACCCTAATAAAAAATAGATGAAAGAAAACTTATCTGGTTAATGGAGAAGAAGGAGGAGGGCTAAGAGCAAGAAAATTGGTCTGTAATATACAGATCCTGGGAAAGAAGCAAGGACTAGGAAAGCTTTAACTTCACTAGGGACATATGAAATAATTTTCAAGTTGCATAACGCTGAATGGTCTATAAACCGTAAATGATACGGTTTGGTTCTGTGTCCCCACCCAAATCTCATCTTGTAGCTCCCATAATTCCCACATGCTGCGAGAGGGACTAAGTGGGAGATGATTCAATCATGGGGGCGGGTCTTTCCCATGCTGTTCTCATGATAGTGAATGGGTCTCATGAGATCTGATGGTTTTAAAAATGCAAGTTTCTCTGCACAAGCTCTCTTTTTGCCTGCTGCCAACCGTGTAAGATGTCACTTACTCTTTCTTGCCTTCCACCATGATTGTAAGGCCTTCCCAGCCATGTGGAACTGTGAGTCCAATTAAACCTCCTTTTGTGAATTGCCCAGTCTCGGGTATTTCTTTACTGGCAGCATGAAAACAGACTAATACAGGACGCATGAAGTAATTTTCATGTTGCATAATACTGATTTGTCTATAAACCACAGACATGTAGTAATCTAAAGTTACTGAAACAGGATGTTACGAAGCCGAAAGGAAACCTAGGTTTCAGCACCCACTGGGGCTAACCAAAAGCAATATGGCATGTGACCTTTGTGTATGTCAGTCTCAGTTTTAAATTTACCAAAAAAACAGAGGGGGAAGAGACAAGTAGCCAAGACTTAAGAAGTATTTTCTTTGACCTAGCATTGTGAAAATGACAAAACTTGCCTAGTGACAGCCCTCCAAGCCAGATAATGTGACTCACTCTATTAATGCCATGCCTGACAATCTTTACTATTTCCCTCTCATTCACCACAATGGTACACTGAACCAGTTATTATATTTTGAACCACATTACTCTCTCTAGGGTGAAATCTCTATTCTTCACAGATTAAAATGGACCATGATCCACTCTAGATTTCAATTAGTTCTTACTGCCCACTCTGGAGCCTCTATTGTTTTTTATATTTAAAAAGTTTACGTTATTAATAATCAAGAAAATGCAAATTTAAACAACAATGGGAAAAATTTCATGCCCAAGAAATTGGCAACAATTTTAGGGACTGGCAATATCAAACGTTGGAGAGGATAGGGAACATGGTGATCTTCAAACGGAGTGGGTAGAGTGGGTAGGAGTATAAATTGACTCAATCACTTTGGAAAACAGTTTGGTATTTCACAATACACTTAAACATATCCATATAATATGACCTAACAATTATTTTGTGTGTGTGTTTAAATTATTACATTGTGTGTGTAACAAGTAAACAGTATTAAGTGAATGATGAATTATTAATGAATTATAGATAAATATCATATCATGTATCTCATGAGATACTTGAATATTTTAAAATTATGGCTACTGTATTAGAAAATGTGTTTTCTTCTGTGTTTTTGTATTATGGTGATTAAGTAAAATGTCTTTTTAAACTTTTGTAGAATTTTATTTTTATTTCAATAGTTTTTGGGGTACACATGGTTTTTGGTTACATACATAAATTCTTTAATGGTAATTTCTGAGATTTTGATGTACCCATCACCCAAAAAGTGTACACGTGTATACTGCACCCAAAAGGCAGTTTTACATCCCTCACATCCCTCCCAGTCTTCACCCTCATGTCCCAAAAGTCTATGATATCATTCTTATCCCTCTGCATCCTCATAGCTTAGTTCTAACTTTTAAGTGAGAACATGCAATACTTGACTTCCCATTCCTCAGTTACTTCACTTAGAATAATGGCCTCCAGCTCCATCCAAGTTGCCTCAAAACACATTATTTCATTCCTTTTAATGGCTGAGTAATTGTCCATGAGGTTTATACATACCATATTTTCTTTATCTACTCATTGGTTGATAGGCATTTAGGTTGGTTCCATATTTTTGCAATTGAGAATTGTGCTGCTATAAACATACATAAGCAAGTGTCTTTTTCATATAATGACTTCTTTTCCTCTGGGTAAATATCCAGTAGTGGGATTGCTGGATCAAATGGAAGTTCTATTTTTAGCTCTTTAAGAAATCTCCATATTGTTTTCCATAGTGGTTGTACTAATTTACATTCCCACCAGCAGTGTAAAGTGTTCCCTTTTCACCACATCCACCCCAACATCTATTGTTTTTTGACTTTTAAATTACGACCATTCTTGCAGGAGTAAGGTGGTATTTCATTGTGGTTTTAATTTGCATATCCTGATAAGTAATGATGTTGAGCATTTTTTCATATGTTTGTTGTCTTGTTTGTATATCTTCTTTTGAGAATTGTCTATCTATGTCCTTTGCCCACTTTTTGATGGGATTTTTTTTCTTGCTGATATGTTTGAGTTTCTTGTAGATTGTGAGTGTTAGTCCTTGGTCAGATGCATAGTTTGTGACTATTTTCTCCCATCCTATGGTTGTCTGCTCGCTAATTATTTCTTTGGCGGTGCAGAAGCTTTTTAGTTAATTTAGATACCATTTATTTTTGTTTTTGTTGCATCTGCTTTTGAGGTCTTAGTCATGAATTCTTTGCATAAGCCAAAGCCTAGAAGAGTTCTTGATGTTGTATTCCAGAATTTTTACGGTTTCAGGTCTTAGAGTTAAGTCTTTGATCCACCTTGAGTTGATTTTTGTGTGAGATGAAAAATGAGGATCTAGTTTCATTCTACTTGTGGCTTTCCAGTTTTCCCTGTACCACTTATTGAATAGGGTATCTTTCCCCAATTTATGTTTTTGTATGCTTTGTTGAAAAGCAGTTTGCTGTAAGAATTTGGCTTTATTTCTGGGTTCTTTATTCTGTTCCACTGGTCCATGTGCCTACTTTATGGAAGTACCATGCTGTTTTGTTAACCATAGACCTGTAGTATAACTTGAAGTTGAGTAATGTCACGCCTCCAGATTTATTCTTTTTGCTTAATATTGCTTTCACTATGCAGGCTCTTTTTTTGATTCCATATGAATGTTAGGCTTTTTTCCTCTAGTTCTGTGAAGAATGATGATGGTATTTCGATGGGAATCTGTAGGCAGTATGGTCATTTTCACAATATTGATTCTACCCATCTATGAGCGTAGAATATATTTCCATTTGTTTGTGTCATCTATGAGTTCTTTCAGCGGTGTTTCATAGTTTGCCTGGTAGAGATATTTCACCTCCTTGGCTGACTATAATCCTAAGTACCTTTTTTTTTTTTTGCAGCTGTTGTTAAAGGGATTGAGTTCTTGATTTGATTTTCAACTTGGTCATTGTTGGTTTATAGTAGTGCACTGATTTCTGTACATTGATTTTGTATCCTGAGACTTTACTGAATTAGTTTATCAGATTGAGGAGCCTTTTAGATGAATTTTAGGATTTTCTAGGTAAATGATCATATCGTAGAGAACAGCAACAGTCTAACTTCCTCTTTTCTGACTTTGATGTCTTTTATTTCTTTCTCTCATCTGATCGCTCTGGACAGGATTTCCAGTGCTATGTTGAATATAAGTGGTAAAAATGGGCATCTTTGTCTTGTTCCAGTTCTAAAAGGAAATGCTTTCAACCTTTCCCCATGCAGTATGATGCTGATTGTTGGTTTGTCATATATGGCTTTTATTACTTTAACATAAGTCCCTTCTATGCTGATTTTGTTGAGGGTCTTTATCATAAAGGATGCTGAATTTTATCAAATGCTTTTTTTGCATCTATTGACATGATCATAATGGAGACTCTAATTTTACACATTGCCATAAGATTCTCAAAAGCAAAACTTACTTCAACTCTCTGACAAGGTAATAAACATAGAAAATGACATACATAGTATTTGTATAGGCAGTTGGGTTTGTGTTTGTTTTTTTGCTAAGGTAAATCAAGATTGCAATGAAAGAACATTCTCATAATAAAAACCATTTCTGCAATGAAGTTGGGTTAGACTCTGATAAGGTGATATAAAGAATTAGAGTATTTTTCAGGCATAACTTTGTACATGATACTTCCATTAAGCAAATATTTAAGATTTGTTACTGGACATTTGTGAGGCAGAAAGAATGGCCATAATGGGAATAACTGTGCAGATGGTCTAGTTTAGCCCCCTCCAGCCCAGTGCCCATTCTGTTTCCACAAAGACAGGCTATAGGAGAATGTGGAGAGGAAGAAGGCACACCTTAACTTTTTAAAAAGTGTGACTAGATTCTTTCCCACTTAATTTGGTTCAGGCCTACATATTCCATTTTATTTTGCCCAAGACCATTAAAAGTAACACCAGATCAAGAAAAAGAAACTAAAGCTCCTACATTTGACATCAATGTAGCTAGTCCTCCATTGCAGTAATAAATTTTTTAAAAATTGTGTGTGTGTGTGTGTGTGTGTGTGTTCGATTTTTATATATTTCATGCTTTAGCTGACAGCCTCTATGTGAGAAGTTTAAGTTCAGAAAGAACATAATCTATTATATTTGGATCAGAAAATCCTTAACGTTATAAAGCAGACTTATTAATGGTCTAAGAAAATTTATACAAAAAGTTCTTGTAGGGAGGTGGAAGAATATTTAGAGAGCTTTAGGCTAGTAAAAACAAGTGATTGAAAAACATTTTGCTGCCATCTGTAAGTGAAGCATTCACTACTTAAAGCAACCATCACTATGCTAAAAAAAATTTACAGTTTATTAAAATTCTTCATATTTATTAGAAGTCACTTCTTAGGACTTTTTAAAATTTGAAAATACAGATATATGCATATGTATGCATTTTAATTTTTCTATTATTTTATAAATAGCAACAAAATAATGATACTGTTAAGCTCTATATACATTACAGTTTTTAATGAGAAGAAATTTAATTTTATTAAACAAAGCAATATTAGAGGTCAATCCTACTAACACCAAATTTTTTGTTTAACCAAAGACATCAAGCCACAATGCATCAAATCATTTCATGTGATATTCAATACAACAAAATTCAAGAACCCAAAAGAATCTGAAGAGCCTCTTGACATTCCTTAATGAGATTTGACCAGTATTTTGAGTCTCTTTAAATCACAGCAAAATATATTCATCAGAGAGCCTCTTATTTTTTCACTTAACCTCTGCATTTAACAACAAAGAAATACAAACATCATCAAAAGCTAGATCACTTACCATAAATGCCTGTTGAGATGCAGGGAAATGCCTGTGAATAAATCACAAAAATAACAATAAATATTAAAGAAACAACTCTACTCAACATCATCTATCTCAACATCTATTTTGCTTGATAATGGGATGCCCTCTACTTACATACTCAGAGCTATGAGTTGGAGTAGGGGACAAAGGAAATGGAGACATTTGATTAACTGGTAACTGTTCCCTATCAGCAGTTACATCAGCTCACAAGAACCAACTGCTACGTTTTCAGGAATCAAATAAATGATATCAAAACACAGATACCCAATAGTCAGAACTCATCTCTTTCTAATTACTTTGCACATTTGACTATTACCTATGTATGTCTGTCATATGTGTGTCTTGAAATACTACACAAGCCTCTCTTCCCAGCTTCATGGTACATGATGTCACATCAGTAGCTTACAATCTGAAAACATCAACTAACATTCATGACCCATATCATGGGACAGTTAATAATACAAACTGTTACGGATACACATTTTAGGTAAAATTCAACAAAAGCATTTCGTGAAAATCAATCAACTCTTTAGAATGTATAATAAAGAGTATCACGGATATTATTATTATATGTAAATTATGTGCTACACATTTATGTCAGTAATATGTAAAATAAGCTTATATAACACATACCCCTCTTTTGAGAGCCAGTCTTTAAACATTTACCAGCACACTACTGCTTATACCATATTTTGCTTAGCAGTGTTTACAGAATTTGATTGAAAAAAAAAAACAAATTGACAAATGTAAATGTATAATTTACTCTAAATTAGGCTTTCTAGCTGTAGAAAGTGGTCTGGGTGTGGCAACTTTCCCTGCCAACGGATTTCTGTATAAATTCAACCAAGTTGTTTTACTCTTTCTGGTCTGTATTTTTCATTTGTAAGATGAAGATGATAATGCCCACCATACAGAAATATGTTGTGAGCTGTTGGTGGGAATGTAAATTAGTAAAACTTCCACAGAAAACAGTATGAGAATTTCTCAAAGAACTAAAACTAGAGCTACCATTCCATCCAACAATCTCACTGCTCAGTATCTACTCGAAGGAAAAAAATTATTTTTTTTTAAAAACCTGTATTCCTACATTTATGCACAGCGCTATTCACAATGGTAACAATATGGAGTCCACCTAAGTTGGAGTCAACTTAAGTCCATCAATGGAGAAGATGGTAGGTGGAATACTACTCAGCCATAAAAAAGAATGAAATCATGAATTTTGCAGCAATGTAGATGGAACTAGAGGCCATTAAGTGAAACAACTCAGTCACAGAAAGACAAATACTGCATGTTCTTTTAGTGGGAGCTAAAAAAATGTGTACACATAGACAGAGAGTGGAATAACGCATTGAAGACTCAGAAAGGTGAAAAGGGGCAAGGGAAGAGAAATTACCTAAAGGGTACAGTGTACAGTTAGAGTGATGGTTACATTAAAAGCCTAGACTTCACCATTACACACTATATTCATGTAACAAAAGTGCACTTTTACCCCCTAAATCTATAAAAAGTCAAAAAATGTGCTGTTGGAATTAATGACAGATTTTTTTTTAAGTTACTGGCACTATGTTAGAATCTAAAAACTGCAGCTGCAATGGACCATAATAGCCAACATTATTATTGAGGTCAATAATAATAAAATAGCTCAGTCCTTTTTGTTTCTCTCTTTTGGTTAAACGTGTATTGCCTTTTATTTCTGTTAATACTATTACACAGTCTATGTTTGTTCATTCCCTTTGCATGATGCCCTACTAAAAAGGCCAAAATTTATGTGGTTTTGTTTCAGAGAGAGTAGAAATCGGCTTTGTTAAGCTCAACTATATGTCTGTAACATGATATCTGCTTTTCTCTGCTCCTGTAGAAGCCTTTACTATTAATAGTAAATTCTGCTGTTTATAATGAGAAGGTAGAACAGTTTCTGGAACATAGTAGATGCTCTTTTTAAATTAAATTTATGAGTCAGTACTTTGATTCCAAGGGTTCTTATGGTGCCAGTAACATCTGAAGAATGTTCTTGAATGACTTAATCATTCAATGATACAGATAATGAAGTGACAGCATAACACAAATTCTGAAAGTGTTGTAGTATCTTTACAGGCATTCTCCAAGACTACCAATAGGCATTACTCTCCATATGGAAATCAACTGCAAGCTTACTGTAAGATATATGTTACTATTGGGAAGGACTCAGAGTTCAGGAATAGTCTACTAAAAATATAAATTGAAGAGGATTCAGGGTCATCCCTATATTTGTGCCGTGCCACTCATGTTCCAATGTACCTTTTAAGTGGGATAAAAGTGAGTTTACAGCTTGAGCCCCAGGAATTCCATGGGAGCAAAGTGAAAATGTGAACATCATGGATCTCACATTTGGAGAGGAAAAAAAATGAGAACTGCTGCATGGAGTCATCAAGGTGTAGGAAAGGCAAGATTTTACCTCTACCTTCTTAGAGTTCCTCACTTGTTGCTGATAATTCAATTGACAGAAGACATATCAACAGCGGAAAAAAACCCATACAAATTTATTTAATTCAAGTCTTATGTGGCATTGGAGGCTTCATAAGAAAATGAAGACTCAAAGATGCAGTTAGAGTTGAACACTTATATACTAAATTGGGCAAAGTAGTAGATTATGACGATGTAACAAGGTAAAGGGCTTGGGCTAGGGTAGTTAATTGGGTAAAGTGACAAGAAAGATAAGAGTTAGTTTAACAAGGTGTATTTGTACAGATTTCCGTTGGCCTCAACTTCCCGTCCTTGATGATAAGAATGACACTTTCCTTCTAGTACAGGGAGGATATCTTTCACGTGGAAATTGTATCTCCTGCTTTTAAAAAGGACTGCAAGAGTGTTCTTCTTGCACCTGCTCTTTTTTAAGTGCCTTTGACTCAAAATAGTCAACGTGCCAGAGGGGCATATTTTGGGGTTGTGTGTTCTGAACTCTTTCAAAGGGAAAGCCAGAAGAGAGCAAAATGTATTCAACAAGATGGCCCACTTTAAATCCCACCTTGGTGTCCTTCCAATTCATAATGTGGGGCAGTTTACTGAACTACTCTGAGCACTGTTTTTTCTTTAGTAAGTGGAAACTCTGAGTCCTGCCTCAAAGGGTTTGTAGGAGGAGTTAGAGAAATAAAGAACATGAGCATTGTGTCTGAGAAGTAGTAATACCTTGATTAATGACGACTCCTGGCGTGGATGCTATGATGCCCACCAGGTTCTGTTTCAAAGAGGAACCTGTTGCTCCAGAGCAGAGCTTCCCAACCTCAGCACTATTTATATTTTGGACCAGATAATTATTTGTTCTTGGAGGCTATGCAAATTGCGGGAAGTTTAGCAGCACCCCGGATGCTACCAGCTAGATGTCAGTAGCGTCCCTCTAGTTGTGCTAATCAGAGATTGTCAAACGTCCCCAGGGGGAAAAAAATCACCCCTGGTTGAAAGTCACTGACCTGGAGTCTAGGACCTAGAACCCAGCAGATAGCCTTCAACCACCAACTTCTTCAAGAACTGCCTCAACTATAAAAAGCCACCTCACCCAGAATCATGCCCCTGCCCAGGACAGTTCACACCAATAACTGATCAGTGAAGTGGTACAAGGTCTGGCCATCTTGGCTCATCAGTACGATACTAAAGGGTTCTTCCAGCTTCAGAGCTCGTCACTGAGTCAGTAGGGTCCATCACTGGGCCTACATCCAGCTCACCTTCTCCCTCAGCCCACTCCTGCTTCCTCTCTCTCTCTTCCCCAGGTATTGACTTAAGGGTACTCCTTAATAAACATCTGGCATCCTAAACTCTGTTTTAGAGTCTGTTTCCTGGGAATTGATCTAACTCCCATTCACTTCCCTCTTAGATCCAGTTATGTGACTCTTTCTCCCATCAGATCTAGCAGAAGAAAAACATACTGCACAGTTAATGACAAGTTTCATTTGCCTTAGCTCTCAGCTCTATCTTGGAATCAATCATGCAACTTAGTAATTGAGTCTGAATGTACCAACTGCCTTGTCTGTTTTAACAAGGACAAATAGTTTCATCTGGAAATGACATCGTTGCCTTGATTGTGAAAGCAAACGGTAGTGCAATGGAGAATGACTTTGATAATATTATTGCATTAATTCAAACAAAAAGGCAATGATAAAGCAGAGATGGAAATATAGTATCATGGAAAAAAATCATTTTATGTGAAATAACTTTGCATAGAATTCATCGAAACTAAGCTTACTCCATTAATCATTTTTTATTACTTGAGAGAAAGAGACAGAGACAGGGAGAGAGAGATTGAGAAACAGCAAGCGAGCAAGCTAACTAAGGACTCTTGCTGCATACTGTGTGTTTTTTGCCATAATAAACTTCTGATGGGGCCGTCAGAAGTGAGTAGCATGAGATTTCTTTATTTCAAAGCTGCATTTAACATAACCACATTCCATGTAAATACTCTACCATGGAGGAATGATAGATTGTACCAAAACCCAGGCCAGGTGTATTTGCACATAACTCAGCAACCACCTCTAGAATGTGGAGAATGACATAAGCAACCCAATTTGTGAGGCTCCAGATTCTCCTTCCAGCAAACTTCAGAAGCAATAAGTCTCCATGCTAATCAGTCCTCAGCATCCAGCAGTCAGAAATTCTTGGGAGATTAAAGAAAAAGTCATTTGAGGCTGGGGCAGACAAATCGCTTTAGAGCCGGAGTTAGAGACCAGCCTGGGCAACATGGCAAAAACCCTGCCTCTACTTAAAATACAGTTAGCCAGATATGGTGGCACATGCCTGTAGTCCCAGCTACTCAGGAGGCTGAGGTGGCGGAATCACCTGACCTGGGACATTGAGGCTGCAGTGAGTCATGATTGTACCACTGCACTCCAGCCTGGGCTACAGGAGTAAGACCCTGTCTTTTAAAGAAAAAAAATCATTTGACTTAGAGCAGAAAGAGAATTTTTTCTTATGTGAAATTACAGATTGGGCCCCAACTGAGAAATGCTTTCATAGCCCACTATGCTTGGCCCCACTCTTTTCTTTACATGTTGGTTATCAGCATAGTGGGTTGTGCTATCATGCCTTTAACTGGGATGCAGCATTTTTCAAACCATGGTATGCCTAACTCTAGAAGTATGAAAGATATTTCGAGGTCGTAAACAGATGGGCAATATCCATTTAAATGTGATATTTACATTTTTCCCAAGTCTTCATCCCTCCTTCTATACATACTTTTATCATATAATTTTGCAGTTCCTCTGCAATAGACTAGATGTTTGGGTCCCCTACAAGATTCACGTGGTGAAACTCTGGTCCCACTGTGATGGTGCTTGGAGGTGGGGCCTTTGGGAGGTGATTAGGTCATGAGGGTAGAGGCCTCATGAGTGGGATTAGTGTCACTAAAGGACATTAGAAGCCAGAGACCTACCTAGCTCTTCTTTCTACCATGCGAGAATACAAGGATAAATTGGCTGCCTGAAACCTGGAAAAGTGCTCTCACTATAACCTGGCTATGCTGGCACCCTGATCTTAGATTCCCAGCCTCTAGAACTGTGAGAAATATGTTTGTTGTTTAAATCACAGTCTATAATGATTTGTTATGCATCCTGAACCTAGTAAGACACTCCACGAGGGGAGTGCTATGAATGTGATGTTTGTGTCCATCCCCTAAATCCATACGCTGAAACCTGATTCTCAATGTAATGGCATTAGGGGGTGAAGCCTTTAGGAGGTAATTAGGAGATAAGGGTGGTGCCCCTCCCTCATGAATGACATCAGTGCCCTTATAAGAAGAGACATGAGGGAGTTGATCTCTTTCTCCGCCATATGAGGGCACAGAAAGAAGACAGCAGTCTACACACCAGGCAAAGAGCTCTTGACAGGCAGCAAACCTGCTGGCACCTTGATTGTGGACTTCCCAGCCTCCAGAACTGTGAGAAATAAATGCTGTTTAAGCAGCTCAGATTATGGTATTTGTTACAGCAGCCTGAGCTGACTGAGACAGAGGGGATATATTTTTCTTCATCCCATTGATGAAAGACTTGAGCATGTGACTTGATTTAGCCAATAGGATAATAATGGATGCGACATTTAGGTTTAAACCTTTGCACTCCTGTCTGTGGAGGAGAACAGTGAGAAGACTATATCATGAGAACACGCCTCATGTAACTACTGGTCCAGAGAGGCTGAGAGACAGGTGGAGTAGACGTAGTAAGCCCAGGCTTAGATCAGCTATGCCCCATCCAACCCATAGCCACGTGAGCAAGAAATGCTGACTATTGCATATTACCAAGTTCTTGAGTGGCTGGTGATATATCATTACTGTAGCAATGGCAATATATAAATAGCTAAAAGTATAAGTTATTATAATCTATTATAACAAGTAATGCTTATTTTCCATTTATGATCATGGTAGTTTCCTTTGAAAATAAAATTGCTTAAAGAGTCCATTAGAACATTAGGTAAACCAGAAGATGGAATGTCAATGACCAAAATTAGGAAAATACTGATGCAGGAAATAAATATTTGACATGGAACGCATGAGCACAGGTCACGCACTAGCTACAGGTCTGGGAGTCAACAGTATATCCCTTCGGCACCTCTGTATCCCCATCTATGAATGAGCAGAGCTGGGCTGGATTATGTGATGCTGTGAAACAGCCTCTTATCCTTCTCTATAGCTCAAGATAAAGGTGATAGAGAGACAGGCAATTTTATAGTATCCTGAATGCCTCACAGTGTTTGGACCTGGGAGGCAGAAGCATTGCAGTAATAATAGTTGTCATTTTTCGAATTACTGAAATGTGCTGAGCATTGGATCGGAGGTCTAGGTGCATTATCTGATTCATTCTCATTAACAAGCCTGTGATAAAAAAAAAAACAGATTGCCCGCTTTCTATAAACATGGAGAAGAGAAAAGCTAAGAAAGAAAACTTGTCCAAGGTCACAGAAAAAAAAATACTAAAGGATTTCTTTATCTCGTATAAAGAGTAGTTGATTCCATTTTTTAACTACACAAATAGTACATGAATACAAGGCTCAAACAAGACAGGTATAGGCAGACCACAGTGAGAACAGTTCTCTTACAGCCACAAGCTTCCCCTCTTCTAATTCACTGAGAACACCCTCCTTGGTGCCATCACTGCCCAGAGTAGAGTGAGAATCCTTCCACTGCATTCATTTATATTTTAAGGAGTAAATAATGGCATGTCCTCTTCCTCATCTGAACCCTGTCATCACCTCCCATCATCCTTTAATAAAATTCAAAGTCACAACCATGACCTCCAATCCTCCCTTCTTAGCCTCTCCCTTTCACTTTCCCCCTGCTCTTGAGTTCCACCCACACTGGCCTCCTTTTGTTCTTCAAATGCACAAAGCATGATTCTGCTCCAGGACCTTCGGCCTTGCTGTCACCTCCGTCTTGCATACTCCATTTCCCAAACACTCCCTGGTTTTCTCTCTTGTTCCTTTTAGATCTTTGATCAAATGTCACCTCCTCAAAGAGGTCTTCCTAGCCTCCAGCTAAATTACTCTCTATTGCTTAGCCTGCTTTGTATCTCTTTACAACTCCCATCAACACCTGACACACAGTTTTCTTGTTCGCCGTCTCCCCAACTTCAATTCCCTCCTTTCTGAGATGCAAACTCCTAGGAAGACCTTTGCTTTGTTTATTGCTCTATCACCAGCACCTAGAATGGTGTCTGGAACTCAATAAATATCTGTTGAGTAGATGAATGAATACATGATTAAGTTATAACATCTATTCAAGCATAGCCTTATTTTTCTTCTATACAAATTGGAGCTTACATTGGGTTTTATGTCCTGGAACTAGCCTTTTTTCATGTAGTAGGTCTTAGGAGATCATTCAGTGTCACTGTCTATTGATCTATCTCACATGTTTCTAATAGCACATTGTAGTCTATAGCATGATTATACTATGTTTATTTAACTACTGCCACATTGATGAATACGTAGGCTGTGTGTACATTTTGCTGTGACACGCAACCTGGCAACCCATATTCTTTTTGTTTTGTTTTGTTTTTGAGACAGGGTCTCACTCTGTCACCCAGATTGGAGTGCAGTGGCATGATTATGGCTCACTGCAGTCTCAACCTCCCTGGGCTCAGGTGATCCTCTCCCCTCAGCCTCCTGGATAGATGTGAATACAGGTACATGGCACCGTGCCTGGTTAATTTTTGTATGTTTTGTAGAAACAAGGTCTCACTATGCTGGCCAGGCTGGTCTCTAAATTCTGGGTTCAAGCAATCTGCCTGCCTCAGCCTCCCAAAGCTCTGGGATTACAGGCTTGAGCCACTGCACCCTTGCATTTTTTTAAGAGACAGGATGGCTCTCTATTGCCCAGGCTGAAATGCAGTGGCACTACCACAGCTCACTTCAGCCTCAAACTGAAACTATTAAACTTTTCCCACCTCAGCCTTTCAAGAAGCTGGGACTATATGCACACATCATTATGCCTGGTTAATTTTTTAAAGTTTCTGGAGAGATGAGGGTCTTGCTAAACGACCTACACTAGTCTCCAACTCCTAGCCTCAAGTAATCCTCCTGCCTCGGCCTGCCAAAGTGCTGGGATTCCAGGCATGAACCACCGTATCCAGCCTGACAATCAATACTCTTAAGGTATTCTGGTAGGATCTATTCCTAAAAATAAAATTAATCCACTTAATCATTAGGTTAAAGAAAAAGCACATTTAAATTTTTGAAAATACTACCAAATTGCTCCTCTTAAAGTTTTTTTCAATGTAAAATCTCTTTAACAGTGAATAGTCAATAATTCACTCCTTCCCCATTGCATGGGTAAATATAGTACAAGGATGCCATCTCCTTCAAAAACTGCATTCCAAAGTGTGAACACTATTACAATGCCCATCCCACCCACAAGGCTAACTGACCCAAAGGCCAAGGTTATTTGTAGGAGACTGCGAATGAGATCACATAGAAACGGCCAGTGAAGTGTTTGGAGTGCAGTGTGCAAGCTCACCGAGGCACGATAATGATAAGCAATAACTTGGTTTCTTTTTGTTTTCTTCATTATACCTTGGAAATAGCTGTCATAAAGTCATTTATTGCCAGCTGCTTTCATGTTTATAACTATTCGACTCCATGCAGTATAAAACAAACTATTACATGGCCATGACTAGTAGCAGTCCTCTTTTAAACTTTTTATTTTCTGAGAAGACAGCTGGATTAGTTTCATCATGAATTTATTAGGATGCAAAATGTTGGAACTAGCAAATGGAAGAACTCGATTTTTGCGCGAGCTTGCTTGTGTGACTTGCAGGAATGTCTTACTGTAAATTATACATATGTGAAAAGGAGAACAGGTCTCCATAAACCTGCTGAACCCAAGAGGATGTGCATTCTGTTCTCAAATGTTTACATCTGTAGACTCCCTTTATATAGAAGAAAGGGGAAGAAACAAAGATTAAAAACAAAATAAAATCCCTGCTCATATTAACAGCAAATCAGTTGTGCGATAGGAAAGTTTCTACTGGAGCAAAATGTTCCCCAAATGGTGACTCTTCAACGACCTTAATCACCTCTAATTTTGTAGGTATGCCCTCTCCATCTTCCTCTTAATTAAGTAACATGTAACAGGCACATTCTGCGTACCTGGCTGTAAGAGAAGGGAAGTGCAGAGGAATGCTCTCAGGTGACTTGACTGGTGCAGAGCCCGGGGAAAACTGACGTAGGAGCCAATCTTTTCAAATCCCCTAGGAAGTAAATTACCCACTGGAGACTGAAAGGCCCACAGCTCATGGCCATTGCCAGGCCTAACTGACCCTGAAAGGGGGGACCTCCCAGGCTGAAGAAGGGGTTTACATGACAAGGAGAAGCCTCGTGCACAAAGGAGCTGGGGACGAGCACAGTACTGAATGTCCATGCTAGGAGCATTCCTCAGCATGGCTCTAAGGGACACAGTTGGTGCGTCATCCTTCACCATGCCCACGCACCCCTGTCCATGATATGCCACCTACACAGCAGCTGCCAGAGGACTGCTCCCTTAACGCTGCCCTCTTAACGCTTTTAGTGCACAGAGTTCAGGAATCAAATATTCCCCAGCGGCAGCCGATTACCGACGGGTGAGGAATGGGAGGGTGCAAATACTCCCTCGCCTTTGCTTGCCCTGGTGGGGACAATGCTTCAGGGTGACCTTTCACTGTCTGGAGAGCAACCCCGGGGCCTTCAGCAATCGTCTGGGATTTGCCCCGATACCCACTCTTCCTTTCCCTCTCGTTTCTTCACATCTCACCTGTTGTGTTTTCTAGGACCACTTCATCACAAATCTCTTTCCCCCAAATCCTCACCTTAGAGTCTGCTTCTGAGGAAACGAACCCAGGACATTTGATACTGTTATTTCCCTTGCTGGGGCTGGCAGCAGAGCTTTTAAAGTGAAATAAACCTGCAGGGTTATTTTGGCAGAACCTCAGGGGAACAGAGCACTTGGTCATAACAAGCTAGTCTCGGGAAATAGAAGGAAAACCAGGTAAATCTTTGTAAAGCTCCAAGAAGGAAGAAAGGCCCCGCTGAGACCTGGCTTAAAACCCACGAGGGGCTGTCGAGGATAAACAACTGGGAAAAAGATTCAGCGAGTGGCCTCTTAAGAAGGCTCCTTAAGCAGCCCCTTAAGAAGAAGACTGTGCTCCTTGGGACGCTGTCTAAACAAATCCAAGTGGAGGTTATTATGGATTCTTGGTTTTGAGTCAATCCCTGGTTTTCTTAAAAAGTTGTACCCTCCGGTATCTCTTAATTAGAAAGTTGAAGGTCTGACTTCTAGAAGCAGCATTTTAAAAAATCCACTCACAACAAACAGCCACAAGGCAACAAACACAGATGGTCTCAGAGAGAAGCAGTTTCCAACCCTTAACAGGCTCGGGTGGTGAGGTGACAAAGAACCTATGGGCAGGTGCCGTGGATAGGGCCATGCAACCCTTTCTCACCCAACTTGGTCTCAAATCCTTTCCAGGACTCACTAACAGGCTGCTAATAAACTGAACAGCTGTTAGAAGGGAGAGAGAATACATATTCAACAAATATTTACTGAAAGATCATAGAAATGGCCAGAATACCCAGGAGCACCAGCTATCAAGCTCTTCTCCTTTTAAGGCTTCACAAAACAAGTAGGAAGAAAGATTCCACCTTGTAAATTCTACAGCCTCCATGATGAATTCAGATGGGCTCCACTGTCTCTCGTAAAACCAAGCAAGACTGACAAAAGGCATTATTATTATTCTTATCCCCAGACTGGGTGAGTAACCTCTCCAGAGTCACACAGTGGTTAAGAAGAAAAGCTCAGACAGAAGCCTGATCTTTTGACTCAGAATTCTAAGCACTTTCCGCTGCGGAACAGTCAGTGAGGTCAATGGAAGAAGGGGAAGAGAAGAATTCATCTTGAGCACCCTCCGTCCTTGAGATAGGACCAGATAGAGATAAGAATTCTTTTTCAGCATCCACAGTGTGAAACCCTTCTATGTGCCACCTACCAGATCTTAACAGCATTAAACACGTCCTCAAACTGAAGATTAGCGTGACTTTCCTCCAAGAAAGAAAACTATCCGCCATTATAGTGTTGCTCAAACTTTAGCTGCATCAGAATCACCTGGAGGGCCCAACTACCAGTTTCTCATTAAGTCTGCAGTAGGGCCCGTGAATTTGCATGTCTAACGATCTCACAGGTGATGTTGCTGTTGCTGGCTTCCAGGACCACGCTTTGTTTTTTTCTTTTTCTTTTTTCTTTTTTTTTGAGACAGGGTTTCACTTTGTCACCTGGGCTGAAGGACAGTGGTGCGATTATGGGTCCCTGCAGCCTTGACTGCTGGGGCTCAAATGATTCTCCCGTCTCAGCCTCCCCAGTAGTTGGGACGACAGGCATGCACCAGCACACCCACTAATATTTATTATTAATATTCATAGAGATGAGGTCTTGCTGTGTTGTCCAGGTTGGTCTCAAACTCCTGAGCTCAAGCAGTTCTCCTGCCTTGGCCTTCCAAAATGCTGGGATCACAGGCGTGAGCCACCACACCTGGCCCAGGACCACGCTTTCACAACAGTTGCTCTACCCATTTCTAATCAAAGCTTTTTTCCCTTTATTTTATTTTTTTGTCCGGATGTACCAGATAATTGTAGCCCAGGCTGCGTCCCTCTCATATGCAGCACGGTCTTTCTTCCCTGGGATGAGCTAAGGTTCTTTTCTATGTTTACTAATCTGTCACAGAACCACATAATTGGAAAAGGAGCAGATTGCTAGTTTACCAACACATAAGCAGATTTTTATGCCCGCAGATTTTTGACACCTCTGTTCTATCCCTTAAAATGTCAGCATGTTCTCTCTATAAATTGGGCAATTCCACTTCATCCCCTCCATGATTTCATGGTGTGAACTTGAAAACATTACATAAATGAAGAGATGCATTTCCACGTGAAGACAGCCCTTCTTAAACCAATCACATGTGCAAATACCTGACTCCATATCGTATTTATGAAAGTCAAGTGAGACCCTCTTGGCAGCTCCCTAGAACCTAAACTCTAGTATGGTTTGTGACGATTGAGGGCTTTAAACAAATGAGTTGTGATTATGCAGCCTGATTCAGTATGTAAAGGTAATAAATTCTTCTTTCCTTAGTCACAAAGGAAGACATTAGTCAAGGCTAACGCACATTTTATATTTAACAAGGGAATTAATTAGGGGATAATGACCAAGAAAGAGGTGTCTAAAGGACACACCCTGCAGAAATGACTAAAATAAAGGAAAGCAAGAAAAGAAAAAGAGAAGGAAATTGACTGTAGTTATATTTCCCAAGTTAAAAATTGCTACTCGTGGCCTGAAAATGGCTGTGCTTTGTGGGCCATCAATCACTGTGAAGCGCCTTATCAGCTGGAGTCTATTATGGAAATGAGCAAAAAGAACAAGATGGGGAGCAGCCAGTCTGCAAGGAGATATGACAGCTCAGGCCCCAGGAGGTAAGTTATTCCTGTACATTTCCCAGTGTTCACTGCGTTAATTCAACCAGCAACCACAAGGAGGGAGCAAGCAGCTGGCCATTCACTAAATGCGCTGCAGGCCAGTGTTGGCTTCCACACTGGGAGATAAGCAAACCATCAAGAGGAGCAGATTCAGTTTTTCAAAACGTGACAAACCCATAATTCACTAAGACAGAGTAGAGTGCATTTCTATCTACTCATAGGGAGTTAACTTAGTCCATACGCTAGATTGTCATTCTTATTAGAAAGGTAATAAGGTCACTTATTGCATGGATGGATGATGGATGGAAGAAAAGATGGATGGATGGATGGATGGCTGAATGGATGGGGCAAGTCTTGACTTGATGAATACTTTTAGCCACCACTAGTTCTGCTAGACTTTGACTTCATCAAAAGTTTAATTTCACAAAGTGAAGAATTTCATTTTTAATCACATCCTTATGATTGCATCTTGATTAAAGACAAACAAAATAAAAATTATCCATAGCAGATTGTTAACTCTATCTCAGCTAAATCTACAGCCAAGTGTTATATTCCTTTAAAGTGTGTGGAAGGATTTCTGCCCATCGCTTTCCCTCTCCCTCCATGCCACTGCTTTCATTCTTGGGATTCTCCAAAAGTGGGACACTTCCTTCCTTCAACATGGAAAATGACAGTTTCGTTAGTAACACATATCACTTAATGTAATTGAGGAACATTTTTGAGGACAAGTAAGAAGCCAATGAATACACAAGACTTCTTCACTAAAGATTCATTTCCCACAAGCTCCCAAGAAGTGTCCAAAGTTTCCTCACCCAACAAAAATGGGTTCCTTTTGGAACTAACATATCTTTGTGGGATCTCTAGTTCATATCCAGCTGCAAAACCCGTAAATGATTCCGTTGGCCAATCTAGATTACTTTAAATGTTGTTTCAGTGTTGTTCTAGAAGAACACATATCTAACTCTGAATTGCAATTGCCCCTGTAGTTATGTGTTCTAACTCCCGCACGCACCATGCCTGGCTCCTCTCTCCACCATTTTTCATGGGGCTCACCCAAGCATCGTCGAAACCTCTCCAGGGAAAGGGTGTTCCCTGGTTCACAAAGTGACATGGACCAGTACTTATCAAAAGCCAGTGTGTATCCAATCACTTGGGCATATTGCTAAAATGCAAATTCTGATTCCGTTTATGTGGGGCAGGCTGAAACTATACTTCTAACGGGATCCCAGGTGATGCTAATGTTACTGATATATGGACATATATAGAAGCAAGTAAATAGAAAATAATTTTACTTCAGGCTCTACTTTTCATGATATCACTGGACTAATTCCAAACTGGGGAAGGCAGGGAGTAGGGGATTATTATTTTCACTTACATGGATACCTGAAGTGGCAGATCTTCAAAAGCTACACAGAGATTAAGAATAACCAGGAAGAGGCTGGATGATGACGCCTGTGCTCTACACTTGTACCTTCTGGCAATACTGCCCTTTTTAAATACCTAACGCCTCTCATCCTGATAAGCACATTTGTCCTTCTGTTCACGTAAAATGTCATCATCACAGACTCAGTTGTTTCCTAGCAGGGCATTTTCATCTGTTTCTACCTGTCCATGGAACTTGCACAGCTTAGACAATATATTCCAAAAATTGGAGCCAGAATAATTATCAAACATATACATGCAGACAAGCCACAAGAGGATCTTGTTAAAATGAAAATTATTTTTCAGTGAGTCTGGTTTGGGGTCTGAGATTCTGTATTATTAACATGCTCCCAGATGATACCAATACTGACAGTCTTGGGATTATACTCTGAGTAGCAAGAGTTTTAGACTACCAACTCATCAAACTAAGAACTTTCACAGTTCTGATCCCTCTACTCATGTTGACCCTTATATCAGTAAAGTGTCCTATGCTGCAAATTACAGGAAACTTAACTTCATATGGCAAAGTGAAAGACATGTATAGTCTTTTATACTTTAAAAAATCCGGTGATATATATAACCTCAGGTTACGCTTGATCAAGCTGCTCAATGGTGTCTCCAATTCTGTATTAAATGACTATTTGACTTTAGTTACTTGATGATATGAACCACATGTACGTGAACATATGTAACAGCATGGGCATGCTACCTGGTGAGGAAGTCAAATGGTCAGGTGCTTTTTTGTGAGCTAAGACAAAAGCTGAAGTATTCTTTCTTGTCAGAATTGGAAATGGCTCTTCTTAGGTTGAGAGGAGGGTTGAATGGAGTGATCTCTGAGAACTCCTTCTAAAGACCATGATTCAGTGATCTGAGAGCCTTCCAAGAATTTAGTCATTATTAGAAGGCATAGATTATTATGAACTTTAAAAAATCCCACAAACATATGAATCTTGTCTCCTGCCTTCAGATTAAACCACACATCACCAGATAACTTACAATGTTTTAACAGTCCCACTAAAGATTCTTGGAACTCCCAGTCAATATTAAATAACCCTCCCCAATCACATATAACTTTTCTCCCTTGTGTAGTTTTTAACTTAGGGGACCTCTTCCTTCCTTCCTCCTCCTCTACTATCTCTCCTTCCACTCCCTCCTTGTTATGATTTGGTAAGATGAAATCATCCTTAATGAGACACATTGAACCATTTTCATAAGATTAGAGCTACTAATCAATAACTTCATAAGTTATTAAGGGGGAAGAAAATACCAGAGTTATTCTTTCCTTTACATGTGGCATATTTCGTTTAGTCTGGTAACTCCAGTCTTCCATTCAGAATTCTGAAGTGCCTGCAATTTCAACCTTTATTCTCATTTACCTTTGATGTGAAGCAAAACTTACCCCATCAAAAATAAATGTTTTATATTTTTATAAAGAAATGCCATGACATTTTGCATTCTGCAGTGAATGCACAAGCTTGCAAGATTATGTTGATGTGATGGTGGCTCTGCTATCTCATCCAGGATTTGAAAGGGCAGAAGAAAAATGCAAATATTTTTGCTAAATTAAAGCAAGGAAAGACACTTTTTTTACACTAATGGGTCTTTATTCTATTTTTCTTCTCTTGAATGCTAATATGCAGTATTTTCTAGTTACTTATGGTGAGGGATATTTTTGGAACATTATTAGCAATGCAGATATGACCATCTTTGGGTACATTTTATTAGAGAGATTTTTAAGTATGTAATGACTCCCTATGATATTTTATGAGCTTTCATAAATGGGTCATTTGTCCAGATAAGAAATTTAGTTATAGAATGAACATAGAGATATATTTAGATCTTAATTACACAGGCCAGACCCACTGGCAAAGTCATTAGACATAGTAATTCCTGAGCTTCCCAGAAGAATGAACTGATCATGAGAGAGCTCACTGGGGCCATTTTTCTGGCTTTAAGAGGCCTGAAATTTTGCCCTACAGTCTCCGTAATTTAAACGGTGCCATATTCTTCGCTACAGTTCCAGAGAACTGTCAGCTTCCAAGTAGAAAACAAAGTCTGGATCTACAGTCTCCAACTTTGGAAAATTGATGGTTTATCTGGATAAATCAATCAAAATGGAAATCACTTTAGACAAGGGTTTTCTTTGGCCTGAAATATGCTGACACTTTGTTAGTTAACCTCTATGCTTTAATGTTTTAGTTACACGTATTTATAATTGCTTGACAAGAGATGGCATAGTCAAAAGGCAACACGTAACATATTGAATACCCTTGTATTCAGTATCTCTATTAAATGAGCTGGAAATTCTTCCCTTCTTGATCTTTTTTCTCCCTTATTATAGCTTTTTTTTTTTTACACTGCACATGCAAAATTATATCCCACTGAACTTGCTTACCCTCTGCTCTGCAGGTCCTCATATATCTCAAAATCAGAAATAAAATTACAAAGTGTTAGGAGACTCCAACTGCCAGAAACAACTAATATTGTTTACGGCTCTTTTTCCAACAGCACTTGCACCTTTTGGAGAACTAATGAGAAACTAGTTTTGATCAATGTAGCAATTGAATTTTTCAGACATTCTTTGTCACCCACTAGGTAGCAAGAATTCTGAACAATGGAGAAGGCAAAGAGAGTGGTGGGTGGTGCTGACAACCTCCAGGCAGCCACAGGTGTGTCAAGAAGTGCAAGACACCCACAGCAAGAGCTAGATCAGAGGCACCTCCATCCAACACCCACTCCCATGATTCCAAGCGGCACCAAGGATTAAGCCACCTGTGCCTGGCCTCCTGCAGACCTGGGGGCACTGATGGATTAATCCTGGGATTCAGTTCCCTTAAGTAGCAGAGGGAAATTATGGGTTGGAAAATGAAGAATGAGCTTGCAAGAAAACACTAATGTTTCCCAGGAGGTCATATTTTTTTCTCTAGCTCCACATAGAGTCTAAAAACTCAATTGTAGCCAAAGCATAAGATTATCACAATTTATAGATATAGCATTATATACTAGCTAAATAATCTAGGGACAATTCTAATACCAATCTTATTAGGCTAAACATTAAAGGTAAGGGATTCTATAAGACTTATTCAAATCCATGCAATCAAAGTTTTATCTATAGGATAAAGTAAAGCTTTCAAGGACAGATGAGAAAATTCAAAAAATCTCTCTAGCAGGATGCAGCCTTTCAAAATTTACCTGAAGAAAGGAAATTGATGAAACGATAAAAAACAGGACTTTCAACATCCAATTTTTGTTTTCCATTGGCAGACAAAATCCGTTCTGGCAAATTCCTAAAGCAAGCCATTTCAGAAAAAGAACAAATACTATATGTGAAGAATGATAAAATTCTCTTTACCAAACCTTCAGACTAACAATACAAAATTTCAAATTATTGCAATATTTTGACAAGAAAGGCAACTCATAATTTCTAAAGAATTTCTGTCTTGGTAACTTAAAAATATCTCTGTGTGTGTGTGTGTGTGTGTGTATCCTAGTGGCAATTAATTAACATGGAATATTCTAATCAGGTGTTCACCTTCCAAAGATGACTACGTCATCCACTATTATTACTGAACAGCAGAAGGTTAGCTAACAAGCAAATGAGATATTAGAAATTTGTCTCAATTGGTGAAAGGACTGGTGTTCAAGATACGTGGTTGCTTGAAAAGACTGTATGGCACCATTGCTCTTGTATGAGAGATATAGGAGAATCTAGAGCCTCTGGTAATAAGATTTTGGAAGCCAAGCTGAAGTCCAGAGCTCTGTCTGGTCCCATGATCATATGTTGAATGGGACTCCATTCAACATGTGATCCATGTGACTCCATGGCCTGATTTGCCTAGAGGTCTGTGAACTGAAAATGAACTTTACCTGCAAGGCGTTTGTATTCCTGCAAGCGTGTTTGCAAATGGAGGAACATCACTAACTTTACAGGATAAGACTGGATGACTGTTTCGTGGCTACTTGCTCATGGTGTGTGTGTGATAGAATTCAGTCTGAGAATCAGTTGTATTGTGATATAGAGTTTAATATGACAGTGAGATATCAGTAGAAGATTTTTCACCTCTATTTTCGCCATTTCCAGTGGCTAACAATATTTGCCAAATGGACTTGATGGGTTTTGATGAAGCTGAAAGTTGTGAGCAGAAACAAACTAACAAGGGAGGAATAGGTTGCTGACTCAGGAGCAGACATGTGAGATGACATTCCTCAAATATGCCCAAGGAAGGCAACCCATTAACCACAAAAGACATGATTTTTTAAATATAATTACAAAATATGTTATCAGCTCAAAAATTAATGCCACCCTATGGTATATTTCTCTTTGTCAAGATCCATCAGATAGCAGTAAATACTAGAAAGCTAACTATACAATAGTTCTGGGGTTTGGAGCATGGTGGAGTAAGGCTCTTATTCAGCTGAAATTGTTTTTCCTGTTACATTTATCCATGTCAGTTGTTTAGTAAGAATCATCTCTTGCTTTAAAGTGTCTTTATTATTCCCCACCCATGTTTATCTATGCAGTCTCAAAAAATCTTATAGAGAAACTAGAAGGAAAAAAGTTTTTTTTTTTTTTTTTTTTAAGAAAAAGAAATAAAAGGAAACAAGAGGAAAAAATCCAGACCAAGACAGAAAACAGGTAGGCCCAATGTTGGCAGCCAGTTTAATATCTCAGGTTCCGTGGTTGCACTTGGATTTGTTTACTTAGTTCAACCAGCCAGTTATCATGCCAGCTTAACACATGCTGTTGATGTTTCACCCACGGCCCCTGAAAGCTCACTGTTCCCATGCACATCAGTGCCTTCTCATTGCAAGCCCCTATGACTCTCTGGCTGTGTACGAGTGATGGAAAAAAGGTAATGGATATCAAGAGGGACAACTCTAGATGTGCTCATGCAGTCCATCAGAAGAATCCCAGGGGGTTGGAGCCCTCCTCTAGGAATTTGTTTAATAATGTACCTGTATCAGATCCTGCCATTCTCATGATCACTTCCTCATTTTTCTACCAGTGCATACGAGCATCACCTCCAAACTCAACTACATGCATTCAGTTGGTCTCACTGTCTGCTTCTGGGGAAACCTCACCTCAAATGAGGTACCTATGCTCATATTAGTGCCATATGAAGCGAATGTTCAAAACCATCTTTATCCTCTCAGAGATGCAAACAAATAATCCTTTCTCTTTATTGATTTTCTTTTCTGCATTCCATTGCTACATTCTGATTCTCCTGCTTTGAAGAATTATACACTGCAGCATTGTTATGCTTAGAACTTCATATAATCACTATTCACGCAGAAAAATAAATTGCAAAGTTAAAACCAAAACCTTCCCTGCAACTTATTATACAGAAAATAAGGCAAAGATGTAGAGAAGTAAAATCTTAGGGAAGTTGATGCTCAATCCTTGTAATTTAACCATAAAAATGATAAGGGAGAGGTTTAGATGTGTATCATGCATCATTTGTTCTCAAATAGTGGTTATTTGATTGCACAGAGCCTCACAGAGTGTTTATTTTTACACAGCTGATCTATATCCAATCAGAACTGGCTTGCGTGGGAGCTTTCTAATAATAATAATTTAATTTTCTTATAGCTTTAATTATCAGTTGCAGGAAAGAAGAAAAGCTAAAGAAAAAAAGAGGCTTAATGCATTAATATCAGTCTTTTTGGAATTGAAGCAAAAGAATAAATATTCTCCAACTTGATCTGGTGGCAACTAGTTACTGTGAAACCAAAGAGCTTTCCCTGAAGCAGATTAGATAAAACGATTCCATTTTCACAAACCAACATGTTTCCCCTCTTAAAAGACTCCCTCCAGATTTCCTTTGCCAGACATACTCGAAGATAAATAGAAACATGACTCTCCGACAAATATTTACAAGTCTCCATATCACAGAGCTCCTTCCTTTCCACAGCGTTTTGTGTATTTATATAGCGGCACATTCACTGTCACTGAAAGATGTCCTCTCCGGAGGCTAAGGGCTAGGGGCATCATTTCTAATGTGGTTTTATTCCACTGATCTCAGTGGCTGAATGAAAGGCAAAGCCTTCATTCAGTGAGGACTCTGCTCCAAATCACTTCTGGAATCTTCACATACTTTGCCCCTTCCTCGTTTAAGGTCAAAAGGAAGAAGAGAAGATGTGACTTTGCATAGAACTGTAGATAAAAGAGACTTTAAAAAACAAAGGGCTGGTATAGAACATGTATTTTTATTTTATTTTGTCTTGTACAAACCTCCATAAGCAAGTGGATACTACCAAGACTGTGAGCTATTATCAGATAAATGCTGTCAGACACTCTAAGGACTTCCTCTCTGCACAGCCAGAACCTGTCATCCGTTGATGCCAGGAGGTTAAGCAGAGGTTTGTAAAGGACTCTGCAGAAGACAGTATTTGTGTCTAAATCTTAGATTCTCCAAGAGGGCATTCTGCCTATGGCATTGTGAAGTTGATTTTTATTCTATTCCCCTTAAAGAACTTCTGGTTTTAAATTCATGGAATCCTCAAATAATGCCTGCCTATTCCTGCCTTGCATTGCCTAGATTAATTAAGAAAAAAAAAGCCCAGCAAATAGAAATGACCACACTGAGGTTCGTTTGTTAACAGAATATTTGGAAGTAGGACTGTCCTGAAGCTGATTTTGCAGCATGGAGGACACTGGGCTGAGAAATTTTGGGGTGTTGCTGTTACTGATGAGCTGTGTGACCCTGAGGAAATCACTCCATGTCTCCCTGGTTCTCAGTTGCCTCACATGGAAAATGAAGACGTTGCACTAGCTAATCTGTAAACTTCTTCTCCAGTCTGATGTTCTGTGATTCTAATGACCACACCTAATCTTTATTGAGCACTTACTATGTGATAGGCCGTGTTTCAAAAGTATAAATTGAGTATTCATTTAATTCTCAAAACAAGCCCATCAAACAGATACTCATTATCATTGACCCCATTTTGTGCATGAAGAAACTGAGGCACAGAGAGGTTGGATGCCTAGTGAGTGGCAGTCAGGACGTGGCCAGCGGGTCCACGTCCTGACCATGTCCTCTTAAGTACCATGCTACGCTGCCTCTCTACCCATCTCTAGCCTCCTTAATACTGTCCTAGGAGTAAAAGGAACAGCTATAGAGCTTCTCAAGTGGGATCTCCCGAAAACAGACACTGAGACTAGGATTTTGGAAACAGTATCTTATTTGGGAGACAATTACAGAAAACACTGTGAAGAAGAAAAGTGAGAGGGTACACTAGCGAATGGGTTACCACTGTGGCAGCTGGTGCTCTGTTCTGTCGCAGTGCTCTGAGGAACTGTGTAGAATACAACTTTTCCATTGAGGGGTGATTTAGCAAGGGTGTTTACCCACCAACTCCCATCCCTAGTTGGCTAACTCTGCATTTCTGGCTCAGCCGTACTTGAACCAAGCACAACCTATTGGCAAGAGAACACCTCCAGGCCCGAGTTGCAGGAAGTCTTCAGCAAGTAAAACAACCAGGAAGTAGCTTCCCGCATAGGTTGCAGGGCAAGGGTAAGGTACTGACAGCAGGTGCTGCTCATGGCAAGGCAGTGCAGGAGCCAGGACTTAAGACCCGCTCATTTGGCTCCAATTCTTGGTCTCTGAACCAGGCAAATCACCTATGCTGATCACTGCGTAGGCTCAGAAGTTACTAAGAGGAACAGCCTTGCTCAATCTTTCTCATGGTCTTTGTGCCAACCATGCTTCAGCCTGGTACAGGGGAAGAATTCTGAACCATTCTCTTGTCTGGTTCAATTCAAGACTCAACACATCGCATGATTTATAAGAGGGCCAGGGTACTTAATGAGCTTGATCTGTGCCTTGAGCTAATGACACCTCCCCGTGCTCAGCTGCTATCAATTAAAAATAATCACGAGCTTTGTTTATTCTGGACAATTTGTTTGTGTTCTCCACAAATGTTCTATTAGCTATCAGACTCATTTTGGAGTTCAATTGCCCAGCCTAGTAAAGTTTATATAAATGCAAAATGATACTTGTCCACCAGTGACGCTCAAGATGAAGGCATTTTAAAAGTATTTTAAGCAAAACTTTTCATCTTCTTTTAATTAAAAAATAAAACCCCATTTGGTCTTATTATGCTGTAAGATAGCAGAGTAATCAGTAAAAGACATTCCCCAAGGACTCTAATAAAAAGAACAAATACATGATTATAATATGATTAATCCATATTAAAGATTTTTGTATTAAAGAAGGTCAGTGAGGCTCATTTGGTAGCATGCTTAGCTTTGAGCCAAGAGGTCAAGGGTTGTTACTATTTGACATTTATAGACCTGGCAGCAGAATAGGATGAAGTATTCGAGTGAGCAAACTGGACATGACCTAACAGCCAGTAAAACAATGCTGGACACTTGCTCTGAGCATGGCAATCATTTAGTCATCCTAGCCTCACTTTGCATTGCAGGTGATTCGAATGTAAATGACAACTGCATCAAACTACCTCACTGGGTTCCTGTGAGGATAAGATGATCAAATGATGGCAACTTAGAGGAGGAAGGATATGGCAGTGAAAGGACCTATTAAGGCCGGAGGGGACAAACCTCTCCTCCCGGAAGTCCTTAACCCTGTATTTCTTTGAATAGCTGGGTAGACAGTAGTAATCACTCACTCAGCTGGTCATCGTGTCCTCAGTGAGTCCTTCCTGAGTACCAAACACTAAGAAGTGCTGAAGTTATGTTGGTGAGCAAAAATAGGCTGAGGACTACTTTCGCCTGCTTTTTGGAAGGGTACCTACCCTCAACAACTTCAAAATCTGGCAGGAAAAGACAACTGAGTGAAAGCATTACAGCTGTGAGAACATGGTAAGAGCCGTCACAAAGGAGAATTTCAAGAGAACAAGAAAATGTACAGTTGGTGATTAAAACTGACTATGAAGGTCGAGTTAGGAAGATTTCTCTGGGGCAATGACACGTGAGCTAAAATCTGCAAGATGGGAGGAATTAACATGACAAGAGGAATAAAGAAACAGGATTCCCATGGAAAGAAATACAAGTGCAAAGTCCCTGTGGTGGGAAGGGTGACAAGACTGAGACAAAGCTAGAGCTCAGACTCCAAGACAGGCATGCACAAGTCTGTGACACTAACAGACTTCAGTAGGGATTTCTGCCTTTAGCCTACACAGATCCTCATCTGAGAGCAAATCCTATCACTCCTGGAGGCCGGGCCTCACTGCTGTGCTGGGTCCATGATAAGACTCCTCTGTGCCGTTTGAGTTGTTTGAGGGTGAAGAGAAGACCTTATTTTCTTTGGCCTCCTCCAAACTTAGCAACATAACTGGCTCAATCTCCTTTTTCATTGAGGTAAAATTCACATCAGATAACAATATTCAGGGTAAGCGCGGTGGCCCATGCCTTTAATCCTAGCACTTTGGAAGGCCGAGGTAGGTGGATCACGAGGTCAAGAGATCAAGACCATCTTGGCCAACACGGTGAAACCCCATCTCTACTAAAAATACAAAAATTAGCTTGGTGTGGTAGCGCACGCTTGTAGTCCCAGCTACTCGGGGGGCTGAGGCAGGAGAATCACTTGAACCGGGGAGGTGGAGATCGCAGTGAGCTGAGATCATGCCACTGCACTCCAGCCTGGTGACAGAGCAAGACTCCGTTTCAAAAAAGAAAAGAAGATAACATAATATTCATCATTTTAAAGTGTAAAATTCAGTGTGTTTTTTTGTATATTCACAAAGTTGTGGATCACCACTATTTAATTCCATAACACTTTTAAGACTCCAAAAAGACACCCTATACCCATTAGCAGTCACTCCTCATTCCCCCTGCCCTTGTCCTTGTCCCCTGACAACCACTAATATGCATTCTGTCTGAATCGATTTGCCTGTTTTGAACATTTTATGTATATGTAATTATATAATATGTGGCCTTTTGTATCTGGCTTTTTTCTCCTAGCATAATGTTTTCAAGGTTTACCCATATTGTAGCACATATCAGTACTTCATTTTTATGACTGAATAGTATTCCATTGTATAAATATACTACATTTCGTTGATAGATATTTAGACTGTTCCTACTTTTTGGCTATTTCTTAGTAGAGTTTCTATCTTTTGGATGTGGATTCTGAACTCTTAATGGAATGATATGATATCCCACAAATGAGAGTCAGTGCTACTGAATGGGTTGTACACAGGAAGACAGAAATAACCCCAGAGGACAGCAAGGCCTGGAATAGAGAGGAAGGAGGACTGGGTTTAAGTGAAAGTCTTTGGTCAGTGAAAGTGAGTGTGCAGAAGTGGGTAGATAACAGGGGAGGTAGTTCAATGGCAAAAACCTCAAAGAGACAGAATTTTTACAAGCAGGTGGAGTAGTAACTCTCTGAAACAGCCAGAGACTGTTTTTTAACTTCACCTCTTGGCCCAGAGGTTGGAGTGGGTAAAAATATAAATTGGCATCCACATGTGTGGGCCTGCTGTAACTGTCAGTACTACTGCAGTTGCACTATGTCCTGTTCACCAGTACAGCTTCTTGAACATTTAACATCGGTTGGTTTACTAATTATGATTTGCTTTTAAAATGTGTTCTTTTTATACGTAATAGCATTAAAAACAATTTTGTCAATAAGAGTCCCTTAAAATATAACATAGAATACTAAATACACAAGATATTGAGAAAAGATCAAATCAAACAAAGAAGTTCAATGCATTTTACATTAAGTCAAAATTCTGTTAATAAACTTCTATCAAGATGTCTCTACTCGGGAAAAACAAAACAACTAGAATTAATTCTAAAAGTGAATACAGTGTATATAGACATATACCAGTTATCTACAGCTCACCTATGTACCCTCAAGCACTATAAAGATGGAAATCTGGTATTGTAGCATAAAGTTGGATCTCTCTGTATATTTCCAAATGGCCAAGTCCACCAAAATAGGCATCAAAGATGACACATGCCTATTTGAGTCCTGGAAGTAGATCTTTAATGAATGAAAATTGCTCTTACTCTTCTTGCTTTTTTGCTTTATACATTCCCTTGCAGGCACCATTATAGTTAATATGAGTAACTTAAACAAATATGAATTTATTTTCTCCCATAACGGTTGAAGACACAGTTATACAAATTCATTAATGCCCTGGACTTGCTCTTATTTCTGTCTGCTATCCATAGGATGGGTCTTTCATCATAATAGTCTCCATCTGCAACCTCACGGGCTGAGTTCCAAGCAAGAATATGAAGGAAGGGACAAGAAATCAGGGGAATTGCTCATATTGAGACAAAGATTTTTATAAAATCTTCAGATTTTATTTAAAAAAAAAGACAAAGATTTTGATAAACACTCCACTTTGACTGCATTGCCCAGAACCATGACATACAATCATACTTAGCTGCAAAGGAGTCTGGAAAATATGTGGGTTTTTTTTTACAGCTGAGTACATTTCCATCCCAAATAAAATTGGGATTCCATTGTTAAAAAAAGATGTAAAAGTAGGTATTACATAGAAAACAACAGTGTCTGCTATAATATAATATTGTATAATAGAATCTGTCTCTCCTCCTCTTGCTCCTCCTTCTCCTCCTCCTCCTCCTTTTTCTTCTTCTTCTTCTCTCTCTCTACACACACACACACACACACACACACACACACACACACACACACACACTTGGATATGTCAATATATTAAAAACTGAATTATAGAAAATAATAGAAGAAATACCATTTCCCCTTTTGCATTTATGTATGAGTGTTAAAAACCTGTTAAGGCTGGGCGCAGTGGGTCACACCTGTAATCCCAGCACTTTGAGAGGCCAAGATGGGTGGTTTGCCTGTGGTCAGGAGTTCAAGACCAGCTGGGCCAACATAGTGAAACCCTATCTCTACTAAAAATACAAAAACTTAGCTGGGCGTGGTGGTGAGTGCCTGTAATCCCAGCTACTTGTGAGGCTGAGAGGCTGATTTAGGAGAATTGCTTAAACTTGGGAGGTAGAGGTTGCAGTGAGCCGAGGTTATGCCATTGCACTCCAGCCTGGGCAATAAGGGCAAAACTCTGTCTAAAATAAAAAACTGTCAAGAGGACCTCCCTTCAGATTATTAGTTTGCTCTTGGTCTTGTGTTTCTCTTAACATATTTAAATATCTCCTGCCTTCCATATACAGAAAGTTAATCGAAATTTTCAAGGACTGAGATACCTAATTAAAGCAGAAGGCCTTATTTAATCACATCAAATTATGCCCTTGAAAAACAAGAAAGGATGTACAGCAATGGAGAAGGACATATATGCAGTGTCAAATTAGTTCTATTTTCTCACTTCTTTATTCTCTGCTCTTGTTCCACTTCCTAAATACATCTTCCCAGAAAAACTACCCTGTACTCACTCTTCTGGGCTTCCTTCCTCATGGCGGCTCACATATTCATTCTTTTCCATTTTGGAGCCTTTTGAAATAATCATGAAAAATATTTGATCTCAAAGAGATGAATGGAAAGATTTCATATTCAGCCATCCCTATGAATCCCCTGGCCTTTACAGATTTAAGACATTCCCAGAGCATTAGTAGAGAAATTTTTCACAATTTTATTATTTAAAATATTTATAATTCTCAATTTTGCAAGTAATGGGCAATTTAATTGCATTTATTATAGTTCTAATTCTTGCCAGTCAGCATGCTAACTATTTAGGCAGTTATGAAATAGAAAGGATATACACAGTCAAGTTTATCTTTTAACTTCCTTTTGCTTCTGCAGAACCCTCAACTAGCCAGGTTCCAAGGATGAGTATCTATAATGCCATTCACACAAGACCACTGCCCACTGAAGAGAACCCCAGGAAATGTAATTGATCTCCCTTGACCCATGGCAGCTGGGTGGCTTAGACTACTGCTGACAATCTGAGCTATATTTCTCTTTTCAAGGGATGTTATCAAGACCTGGAAAATGCCTCCAAGGAGTATGAGGTCGTGAGTGGTGCAGAGGGGAAGCACAGCTTGGAAAAAGTCACAGCAGAACATGAGAAAATCTTCTTGTTTCAAAAACAATAAATGATACTTAGGAATATAAGATTCTTGACATGCATAAACTTCATAAAATCCTTGCTAGTTTCTGACTTGCAGAATGCCCAGCCTCAGTTGTTGATCTGCATCTCAACTATCCATCACTGAGATCATTCCCCCAAGGTCTCCATCTGACTGCCTGGTCACCATTGTCCAGCTCTGAAATCTACCTGGTGGGTCCTATAACTACGATTTCTCTATTGTTATCTATAGTCAGCTCCAAAGCCCTTGGTTATTCAGGCTTGGTAATTTATTAACAAACATGTATATTATAACCCTACTACTAAGTATTTTACAATTATTAAATAATTTAATCCTCCTAACAGCCCTATGAAGTAGATACTACTATCATTCCAATTTTTCAGATGAAAAATACAGAGAGGTTTGGTGATTTCCCAGCACCATCTAGCAGCAAAATGTGGTTCTGTGATTGCACCCAGGCTTTTTGGCTCCAGGTTTTAACCACTAAGCAATCACAGCTCACATTACTGGAGTAAGGGCTCTTGTCCTTGGAGGTCATGTAGCCAAACTGTACTGATGAAAAAATTTCTGTGAAAGCCCCTGTGAAAGACAGCTGCTCAGCTTTGGCTTGTATTCCTTTCTTAAGGACAAGCCGCGTTTCAGATCTGTTATCTGAGTTGCCAATGGTGAAACTAATCTCATGTGGCTGGCTTTACGTCTAACCAAGAGGACACAAGTGGATGCTGAGATCTCTAAGTTGTGAGGCTTCTGTCATTTCTCATCCCTCTCTCATGGAGAACAAATGAGAGGCCTGCAACTATGCTTCTCCATTTTCTTAGTCAGTGCTTCCTGGTAAAATCCGGACACGATCAGGAGAGTTTTAATACCAAAGCTCTCATGGTTTGGTAGGGCACACTCAAATATGCCAAAGGCAAATGTGTTAATTTACTTGGAATGGAACAGAATGAATAACCAAAGTTAGCCTATAAATAATGCAGAAAAGACCCAGAGCCAAGGCACTTTCCACCCCTTATCCATTCAACTATTAACTGCCCCCAGAAGGCCCCTTGTTCCTGTTTTTATCCTAATCCTGCATACCTGGCTTCCCTTACAAAACCAATTTGAATTGAAAAATATCTATTGACTTTGCATTGGATAGGAGGCACATAGGATGCCACAGTGAGCTAGGCAGCCTTCACAATAAAGTGATCAACTCCAAATAATGACATGGGTTCTAAAAAGACAAAATAAGAATGAAGCGTGTCATGATATTTCCAGGAGGGTCAGGCGGCTAAGACATGAGGCCAGTGGATGCTTTCAGAAAGCAACAAGCATCTGTGCTGAGCCACACTAAGGCAGAGGGTGTCCTGGGGCTCAGCATTTTCAGCAGAACCTTGTTTCCTATGTAGAAGCTAAACTGGGGCAGCTGCCACACTAACTCAGCCTGACAAAGCTCACCGACTATGCTAATGAAAATCTATTTATGTTTTATAGGTTGCTTAAATAGGTTTGTTGTTTCAATTTAAGGGACAAATACAGGATGATTCTAAGCCTTAAGCAGAAAAGCTAAGTGAAGGAAAACCCACTTTCTTTTCAACTTCCTGACTTCTTTTACAGTGAATTTTCTTGGAGGGCAGTAAGTGTGAGTCAGCCAGGGTTGTTCCTGGTCATTGCCGCTGGTCCCTGAACATTTGGGTTCCACAGCTGCTGGTCCACCACAGCAAAGGAAATATGAAACAATGACCCCTCATAGCAGAGAGCCCCGCTTGATGCAGAAGTGGATGTTGCTTAGCTCCAACTCAGATTTTCTTTCTTTCTCCTGGGAAGAGTCCTTGGATACCTCTTCAACTTCAGCAGAGCATTTATGCCATAGTGCAATGGTCACTAAATATCCATTTCTCAGTGCAAGCAAAAGCCAATCACAACAAGGCCTAAATCTGAACGGCATTATGTCGTCAACCTTAGTTTTAGAAACAACCATTCTATTAATACTCTATCTTTCATGTAAAATGTTTATTGTGCCAGAAAGAAGAGTGCCATCATTTGGGCGGCTCGTAGCTAGCTATGTATGCTAAAGATCAGATAACAGACACAAATAAAAAGAGATGACATCCGAAATAATGTGTGTTCTAGAGAAATAATAAAATAAAGAGGAATGTTCAGAAAATGCTCGAGGAAACAGAGGAGGGAGAGTAGAATAGTATTACGTGCTAGATACACGCTCCACAAAGTGAGACTTCTAGGGTCAGATTCATTTTTCTTTTTGGAAAACACCACAGGAGTGCAAGCAACACATCATGCAGTAAGTCAGGGTCTGTTGCCTTCTTTTGCAGAGCAGCTACCTTTTATTTCCCTGCAGCTTGACAAAATCACTAGGGTAAAAACCACGGTGAGTGTTGACAATGAAACCAAACCTTTGAATTGGGGTGTAGAAGAAGGAGGCTGACTGTATCCTATTAGGAACTGTGTCAACATTACGTATTGCCCATCTAATATCCATTTCCCACCTCTTCAGCCTAAATGAAGCCTGTCTGCTTGGGGAAGGCAATGCGCCTAGCCCCAGGGGAGATAACCACCCCCATGATACTGGGGTGACCATATGACACAGCGATAATTAATGAAATGGAAGCAGAAGAGATTGCTAGGGCCTCTAGTAAACATCGGCTTTTCCCATCAGAAGCAACAATATGAGGCTGGACACAGTGGCTCCTACATGTAATCACAGTAATTTGGGAGGCTGAGGCGAGAAGGGTCATTTGAGTTCAGGAGTTTGAGGCTGCAGTGAGGTATGATTATGCCACTGTACAACCTGGGTGACAGAGTAAGACCCTGTCTCTAAAAAAGAAAAATAGGGATGGCTCGAACACAGTTGTGATTACTGGAACTGCAGCAGCCATCTTGTCCCCATGAAGCCACAATCAACACACTGAAGATGGCAGAAAGAGGGAAGATACTTAGATCTTGTTTTAAACAGTGCTGACCAGCCATACCAACCCTGAATAACTTAACTCTGGAACTGTGAGAAAACTGTAATTTACAGGTAAGCCTATTCTTAACTGATACAATAACCCTGTTATTTATATCCTCATAAGCATATTTCAGGAGAGATGAGCACTACACTAACTCCTCTACCACTGTACTCTTACACCTACCTGTGCTCATGTACCCACCATAGAGAGTAGCCTAATTCAGTCAACAAAGTCTCCTGGGTGGAATGACAAGACGTGGATTCAAATTCCAGTGAAACTACTTAATAACAATGTGATACTGAGCACTTAACCTTTTTGCACCTCAATTTCTTCTATAAAAATCAAGAGAATGATATGAGTTGAGAGTATATTTGCTGAACAACCTCCCCCAAAATTCTATTGCCTTAAAATCTCAATAAATCAAAAAGTAGATCGGAATAGAAATCTCAATAAATAAAAATGCTGCTGGTCAGGGAATACATAACAATTTGTTTACCGTTCTTCATCATGCAGTTTCAAAGTCACCTGATTTTTACCACTGCATTGTGCATTTCCAGAATATTCAGCCTTCTTGTTGCTTGAAGAATTGAGTACCACTCAGTTACCTGACTCTGTGTATGGGAAACTGACAAGAGCTGTGTTCTGTGTAATACTTCTAGCAGCAAGAAGCTACAGTTTTTCTCTGCTCTAAGTTTACTAAATTGACCCATAGAGAAGGGATTTGACATATTGTTTATATAATATCTCTCTGCATTTTTTTCAAAGAAAATAATGCTAACAATGTTGATGAAGATCCCACTGCTATTAATTCTTGCTACTTGTAAACCCACCCTCATGAGAAACAGTAGAGGAGAAAATTTCCCAGCATCATGTAGAGATCCAAGCTGTGAATTTCCATCAGCTTTACGACAACTGAAGCTATCATATTCCCATACCTCAAGAATATGTGAAATTCTTAGATAGATCCACCTTGATTTTAAAAAGCTATTATGAAAATGCACCCATAGCAAATGTAAGAGGCAAGGCCAGGCACAGTGGCTCACACCTATAATCCCAACTCTGAGAGGCTAAGGCAGGCAGATCACTTGAGTCCAGGAGATCAAGACCAGCCTGGGCATATTGGTGAAACCCTGTCTCTCAAAAACAGAACAAAACAAAAATTAGCTGGGTGTGATGGCACGTGCCTATAGTTACAGCTAGTTGGGAGGCTGAGGTTGGAGAACCACCGAGGCCTGGAGGTTGAGGCTGCAGGGAGCCATGATCATGCCACTGTACTCCAGCCTGGGCAACATAGTGAGGCTCTTATCTCTTTTTTTTTTTTTTTTTTTGAGACAGAGTCTTGCTCTGTCGCCAGGTGCCAGGCTGGAATGCAGTGGTGCAACCTTGGCTCGCTGCAACCTCTGCCTCCCAGGTTCAAGCAATTCTACTGCCTCAGCCTCCCAAGTAGCTGGGACTATAGGCGCATGCCACTATACCCTGCTAATTTTTATATTTTTAGTAGAAACGGGGTTTCAGCATGTTGGCCAGGATGGTCTTGATCTCTTGACCTCGTGATCCGCCCACCTTGGCCTCTCAAAGTGCTGGGATTACAGGCATGAGCCACCGCGCCTGGCCGACTCTTATCTCAAAAAAAAAAAAAAAAAAAGAAAAGAAAAAGCAGGAAGCTAAAATAGTATCTACGGTATAAATAAGATGTAAGGACATGCCATATGGTGGTACGTTTGTGGCTACTTTTAATTGAACAATAGACATTGTCACAGTTTTTGCCCTAACCAACTGGAATTTGCTATGGAAAGTAGGACTGCTTGGGTAAAGCCTTTCCTTGAGCCATCTGACTGGGAAATTTTTTACATTCTTTATAAAACAGCTATTTATTCCCTTAACTACGTTTTGTTGAGCTTTCAATAACCCTATTGGAAATTCAGAGAAAGCATAGTCAGGCACTGGTGTTTCAATGTGAAATTTTAACGAAGGAATGCACCGTTCTGCTCTCCCATTCCAAAGAATATCTCGTGTGGGTTCGCTTCATGAAGACTCAACCACCCAGTGAATGAGGGGCAATGGGGTATCCCCAGTAGGCCCATGATTAAATATGAGTGGGAGCATAAAAGAGCAAAGTCACACATCTTATAGTCTTCCACAGACTAATGTCCCAGCGGGAAGGAATCATTTTCTAATGAACTCATGTTCTCTTTATTGCTATGCTGTCAAGAGGCCATGTGGTACTAAGACCAAAACAAACAAACAAAAACAAATAAAATAAAAACCTCATTAAGAAGAGCATTTTACTTCCAGCAGTCTGAAGCTACTTTGTCAAATCCAAAACGCTCTCTGAGCCCTGGTGCCTTGTTCTTAAAATAAGATTACACTAAGCAATATTTAATTTTCCTTCCTCTTCTAAGATTCTATAGTACAGCTCAACTATTTAGGGAAGACTTGTTTGTTTATAATCACAGTGTTACGGCTGGTTACTACTTAGATTCAAATAGCATCTCAAGTGAGAGTTGCGTGACTTTTGCCAAGTTATGTAGCCCCTCTTAGCTACGGTTTTCTTGTCTGTAAAATGGGGATGTTAATTATGGCACCTGACTCAGAGCGACTACGGAGCTCAAAGGAAATCTCACCTGGAAGAGTTATGGCAATGACTGCTATGCTAGTGACTCGATTCATGTGGGTTATCTTCGTTAGTCACAGGAGGAAATTTATGTTCACTTCTAATGTGAGATTTACATGGCATCATGGACTTCCCTGCTCAGAAAGGTTTCCTCTAGTCCTCTGTAGGGAATGTTACAAGTAGAGGTAGATGTCTGTGAATTTAAAATATCCTCTTTTAATATGTAAGAATTCCTGAAGGATGAACAAATAAGCTACTGCCAGTGGTTCACTCCTTGATGTACGTTATTTTATTATGTCTTCTGGCTAGTGGGCAGTCAATGCGCTGAGAGCCAGCAAGTTGCAATAGAAGAGGAATGGGAGAGAATTTATGTCATACCAACGCACGCAATGGCGTATCAGAGTGGGCAGCTCTAGATCTGAGACAGTGGCAGGAAAAGGAGCAGCAGAGAGATAGAAGGACACCAAAGTGACTTTGTAGAAGGCTGGCCCTGTTTCCAGAAACATTAACCTATTGGCATCTTGAGGCAGAAACAAAGTTCTATTCATCTGTGACCCCTGAACCTAGCGTGGTAATGAAAGCACGGGAGCTAGTCAAATGCGTTAATTTGGAGGTCAGAAAACAAGGCTCACTTCCTGCTTTTTGTAAATAAAGTTTTATTGGAACACAGCCAGGCTCATTCATTTATGTACGACTTGTGGCTGCTTTCATAATATGAATAGTTGTGACAGAGCCTGTATGGTCCTCAAAGTCTAAAATATTTTTTTTTCTATCTAGCCCTTTACAGATAAAGTCTGCCAGCCCTTGTGTTAATCAAATGATAAGTAAATGAATGAATTACTATAATTAAAGATTTTTTTTTAAAAAAACTTCAAAAAAGAAAATAATTTTTGTTTTAGGAAAAAAATGACAAGAATAGATAACAGAAGGACAAATAAAGCTGGAAACTCACTGTTCCTAAATAACAGACCACATTCAAATGTATTCTCTCTGGCACATTCTTCCAGTGTTCTGCTTATGTTTGAAACCTGCGTTCAAAGCACTCTGAAACTGGTGGATGTGATAGGGGGGTGGACTGGGATAGGCATAATAGTCAGTGGTGAATATAACATCTTTTCCAGGATTTTATTGTGACATCAAATTACAGAGCAAAGAGAGTATCTTTCATTTACCCTCTCTCATTTCTTCATTTCCCATCCAAAGGAGGGAAGGGAAGGGAGACTGGTAATTAGCAGCTTTGATAAACCTGGGGAGACAGGCAGAGTTTTGCAGACCAGATGCACCTTTGTTGGGCATTAGTAAAATCTACTCCACTTGAGCCCTATGTCCTTGAACAGACTTGGGTCTGGCATCTATGCTACAAAATGCTCATTTAGTTTAACCTACACTGGACTGTCAAGTTTCTGTCACTGAGCCAGAGAAAACAAACCAGGGATAACAAAGAAGCCATGTTACCTGCAGGTGCACTGCTGACCCTGTAATTGAGGGGAGTTTAAGAAGTGTTTTGGGATTCAACAGAAACCCAACCAACTAGCAGGGTGGAACACACATGTGCAATGCTCTGTGAATGAGAGTTTGCACTGACAATTAAGACCTGAGCTATTTGTCTCTAAAGCAACCTCAAAGTGGGAAAAGACATTTCTTCAGAACCATTTACATTGGAAAATGGTGGGTGACCTCAAGTGATGGCTGGTTTATTTGGCCCCTTCATCTGCTTTTCATATTGTCAAGCTTTAATCAGACTGTTCAAGAGGAATAATTTAAGATGCAAACCAGGATCCATTGTGCCCTTCTGTTGACTAGTACTGTAAGTATCACAACTCCTGCGGAAAAGGTAGAGGCTGGCAGGCCACAAAAAGCTGGGAGGTCTACCAGAGCCTGGCAACAAATGATGGAAGAAAGATGCTATCTTATGAGAGGACAAAGCCACTGTCTTTGCCTCCAAGTTGATGTGAAGAGATGTAAATTGTAGGTATTTGACTTCCTTTCTTTTTCTAATAGATGGTCCTAGCTCAAAGAGAGAAACTGTTTATTTCATAAATAATTTCACATTTTTTGTACCAATTCTATATCAAAGTTACTTTTGCTTCACAGTTAGAAGGGTTGACATGATTTAACATTCTCCATCTTGCATTTATTTAGTAAATCTCCTGTGGATGGCAAAAGGGTAAGTATGGTATTTCCAACCACTAGCCTCTGGCCAGAAAGTCATCCCAGAAGATTCCCCTTTGAGTTTGCTCTATTCTTTCTCCTCATCAGCATCACTATCAGGACATTTATCAGGAACTTGTAATTCAGAGAGTAATATGAAGGGAAGGTCAGAGGCAAGTGTGCATGGATACGTGCATGGGGGTACTTGCATACACAAGAGGGGGCAAGTGTGAAAATATGACTTGCAGAGAGAATCCTAACAGCCAATGCTCAGAGAGGGAGCAATCAAGAAGACGGACTTACCTTGCTAGAAAGCAGAGGGTTCCCAACGACTTGGGAGTAAGGAGTGATTATGCAAGACCTTATATTCTGAGCTAAGAAATTTTTACTTTATTATGTATCACACAGAAAAGCACTGAAGGATTTGGAATGGAAGCGTATTTGGCCAAAAGAGTTCATTAAAGTAACAGGGGACATTGAAATAAAATTGAACAAGAAAAATCCAGAGACAGAGCAAAGAAAGAAAAAAGCCTCAACAACAGTTGGGGTGGGGCGAAGGGAGGGAAGAAGCAAATAGAGGTGCAAAATTGAGTGGAAGAGCTGGATTGCACAAACACAATAAAGGAAAAATGTATGAAACTGGGATGGAAAGACAGAAGGGTCACAGATAACTTTGACATTTTGAGCACAAGTGACCGGAAGGAAGAATGCTGAAATGTAGCAGAAATGGAAAAGTCTGGAGAGAGACTCAGGTCTGAGAAAAAGATGTTGAGTTAGATTCTAGAGATGTAGAGTTTACTCTTTGTCCCCATCTGGTCCCTTCTAATCAGACCCTAATTCCAATCATCCTTATGAAATAATGAAAGATGATTAAGCTTATCTTAGTGCTGTAGCACTGTGTCATTAATCTGCTAGCTAGAGACCAGGCCTCTCTTTTGCTTGATGTCAATGTCAGGGATCGTGGGACTCACTTGTTGCCAGAGAATCAGAAAGCATAGTTATAGGGCACTCTTAGACAGGGGTCCTGAGTCCAGAGAAGAAATGAGAGTGAAGGGATGAGGACATGGATTCCTTACCTGGTGTTTTTCCAGCCACATTGCCACCACCCTTATCCCAAGCTCCTCAAGCCCTCTTAGCAGCACCGAGAACTGGGGTGAGATAAGGCCTGTCCTAGGTAGCATTTTCCTTGAATATAAATGATCACTTAACGCTGTACAATGTCTTTATTTAAAATAACAGAAACTAATTTATCTAATAGTATATACTTTAGAAGGAAAAAATAAAAAGGGAGGAAAGAAAAGGGAGAGTGGGAGGGAAAAAAGAAGAAAAACAGGAAGAAAAATAAGGAAGAAGAAAGCAAGGGAAAGAGAGGGAACAAAAGAAGGGAGAAATAGAGGTTAAGGAAGAAGGAAAGCACCAATCCTCAAAACAGAAGTTAGGAACTTCCAAAAAAATTAGGTAAATCACTTTAATATCTCGGAGTCTTTCTGTCGGTAAAGAGGCATGATAGAGCATTATTACCCATCTAAGAGAGATGATATGAGGTAAAATGATACCAACTATGCAAAAACAGAAGTAATTGGGGGAAAAACGTCTAACAACCTTGAAATGTGAATATTAAAAATATGGAATAATCAACAGCCATCATGAAAATTAAAATAATAAATCACATTAAATATGATATTAGTGTCACATTATTGGCTTTTCCTCACACTAATATGGAGCATATTCAAACACTGAACATTAATATCACCTATTAGAAAACCAATCATAATAAAAGTCAATGATGGTAGGTAATTAGGTATTAGTGAACCCAAGCCATGGCTGGCAAGAATAAGGACCTCTTTTTTTCAAATTACGAAAAGATATTTTCCTGTAGTTCCTCTCACTCTCAGAATCTTCTTGCAATGATAAGTGTATTTAATACCAGCTTTGAAATGTATAGTTGACCCTGTGTGCATTATCTGAATTTCCCAAATAGTAAAATTAATTAAACCATCAGGAGTAGCTCTTTGCTTCCCATTTCCACATTTTTCTCCACTTAAAAAAATGAACAAGCAAACGAACAACAAAAACAAAGCACCCTCGACCTAGCATACTGAGGTAATGAGGTAAAATCAATGTGTAGAAGCTCACTTACATTACTTGATTGTCTGATAACCTCTAGACTTTGTTTACTTTGTTCATCATAAGAAATTAATATGGAAACTCAATTCTTTTCTCTTACTCCTTCGATGGTGGCCTAAATCAAAACTCTGGAAGTGATGAAGGTCTTTTCACTTTTAATGAACTAGACCTAGATAGTTCTACAGAGTTTTCAAGAAGAACTTGTCCAGGCAAAAAAGAAGCAAAGGAATCAGAGAAAATAAAGAAGAAATGGACATTTGGAGGTTAACGGAAGATCTTGATGATTTCCCAGAAATCACAATAAATGCCCTTCTTGTAACTGCCATCCAACCCCATGGCTGGCAGAAATGAGTCCCTACAAACGTCCATAAGACATGGACTCCTTGAGACTTAGGGCTGTGGCTGGGAGACCTGCTCTCCTTTGGCAAAGTCAGATTCACCATTAGAGACCTGGTCTATGTTCTACACAGCTCCAAGCGCCTGCTGAAGGGCTTAACAAGGCTAACTAAAAATACTAACTTAGCTGTGACATAACAAAATCATCAAATCCCAAAATACAACTTTATATCTCCAGGATTATTTCTTGCACATTTTTACTGCTGTTAAATATTTTGCTTTTTAAAGGGCAGCACACAAAAGCAATTGCACTGATTGAGCCGATGTTTGTGCCAAACTGTCTAGGAGGACTCCTCAGTCCCACTTTTAAAGGTTAGAAGGATCATCCAAACCTCAGAAGCTTGCAGGAGTCTTTGAGCTGCTCCAGGACAGTATTTGTCGGCTCCTTTCTATTTGTTATCATAGAGTTTGACTGCCATTAACTTGTCTAGTTACCTCTAGCTGTCTTCTTAGGTGCATCATCCAGCTCTCCTGTTGTTTCTCTGTTTTGATGAAGTGAGGTGCTATTGGAACCCCCCAGGATATTTGGATCCACACACAGACACTGGTGTCATCTCCATCTTCCAAATGAATGATACGTCAATGAAATATCATGGATTAGGAAGTGTGGTGATACAGAGCTCTCACTGCTGAGCTCCAATTTTTTCAGTTCTCTGACTTAAATAAATCTGCTTTGCAAAAAGCTGAATTTCTATGATCAATCAAATTGGGGGTAGTTGCATTTCTAAATGTCTGCCAAATAGTTAACTATTCAAATAGTTCTTTTCTGGTTGTATTTAAGATGTAAAAATTTTGAAATTTATGAATAAGTTGTATTCCTACAGATTGTTTTAAATGCTTACTAAAAGTTGGAAATTTATTTCCCCCCCAAAATGGAAGCTAAGTTCTTTAGCTTTCTGTAATGGATAGGAATCAAGAGCAGGCCACAGATACCCATTTAATTCATGGAGCCTTGGTGTGGTTTACTTCCTCTCTGCATCTATGCTTTGATTAAATGGTTACTGAGCAACTACTGTGTGCCAAGCACTATTCTAGATTCTGAGGGCTACAAAGTGTCAGTTCTCAAGAGATTTAGATTCTAGTGGTGAGAGAAAAATGAATCAAGGAAACAATAAATATGCAACATTATTTAGACAGTAATAACTGCCCCCCCAAAAAATGAAAGTAGAGAATGTAATGGGGGAAGAACTTGGATGGGTGGAGAGAGGGTACTGTATTTCATAGAGAGTTTGGAGAACATCCCATTGATAAGCTGACATTGACCTGAGACCTTAATGGCAGAAGGATCAGGAGGAAGGGATTCTGCCAGAATAGTCATCCCTCCTAGAATGAGTGACAGGGAGCATCAGTGAGCTCCTTCATCATTCTCTTCCAGAAACAACTTGTGTATCGGACTTAAGACCCTAAAGGAGTCCCCAGAGTTCATGGGCTGGGGCTGGTACGCTGTTGACCTGATCCGCAGAAACTTCCATGAACCCAACCAGTGCTCGTCACTCTCTCTTTTCCCTTTTACTGTGAGAACCAATCTTTTATCTTCCCGTCAATCCCTGTCCCATTTCCCACACAGAACCTTAAGCTTCCCTGATCTCTTTACTTTGTGGTTTTCAATTTTGTTTTTCTGTTATTTACCCTGATTTTGCAAAACAAATTAGTACCAGGAACATTTCAGCCAACACAGAGCTCTCTACAATAGACTGAGAAGAAACAGTTATATTACTGACTGATATAGATTTAAGAGATAATTAATGGTATTGCTTCATCTTGCCCCAGGGTCAAGGAGAGAACTGAGCACACTCTTAATACCTTATCATCAATCACAAAATTTAAAAAGCTCTGAAAGCCAAAATTGTTTGTCTTTTAATATAACTCATTGGTGGCAAAACAAAATCTAAACTGAAACGAGGCTATTTCACCGTAAAAATATTCACCTTTTTCTACTAAAAATATTAACATATTTGATTATGGGGTTTCTACAGAACCCCCAGAGGAGTGCTAATAGAAAATATAAACCATACTACTTTTCCAAGGAAAATTCTACTTCTGAAATGCATCAGGCTTCAACAGTTTCAGATGAGAGACTGTGAATCCTTTTACAGGATTTTCTGTAATGGCTCCTAGACCTTCAACTTCACTCTTCCCTCTGCTTCCTTCCTCTCTACACATAAGATCATCCTGGATCTTCTCATCTTTAAATGACGCCCCCATGGGCAGGGCCCCTCTTTTTCTTCTTCAGTAACAGCTATACTTCAGTCCATTGTTTATCAGAAATTCAAATTTAACTGGGTACCCTCTTATTTGCTAAATCTGGCAACCCTAGATTCTTGAAAGAGGCAACAGGGTGCCATGTCTCTACTCCCTCAACTTGGCCCACCCTTAACTTCTTAACTCACCAAAATCTGGCTAGTATCCGCACCTCTCCCACTTGATGGAACCACCAGTGATACTTTCGTGGCTTCGATCAAGGGGTGTTTTTCATCCTCCTGACTTTCCTACATTCCTTGACCCTGTTGACCACTTCCTCCTTTCTGCAATGCACTCTTCTCTTCGTCTTCATGTCCTCACTGTCTCCAAGGCCTACTCCTAATGAATGAGTTTCCTCCTTGGACACCAGTTTTCCTCTGCTTTCTCCTTAAATCTTTTTGTTCCTCAGGGACTCATCCTTAATTCACTTTCACTTTACACAGCGTTCTTGGGTGACGCTGGTCAATGGCTGTAATAACCAGCAAAGACTCCTAAATATTTGACTTTAACTTGACTAGCTGCCTATCAGAATCGCCTGACACTTTCTTATACACTTCTCAGACTGACTTAGTGGTTCATTCACTAAACCTTTATTCACTATCTGGTGCTTGGCAATTAGGGTTGCCGATCTAGCAAATAAATATACAGGACACCCAATTATATTTGAATTTCAGATAAATAATAGATAATATTTTCAGTACAAATATACATGAACTATTGCATGAGTCATGCCTGAAAAATAATGTGATGTTTATCTGAAATTCAAATTTAACTGGGCATATGTCATTTAACTGTAATATGTCAAACATATCCACCACTGTGATAGGCACTTTCTATTAGGGAGTAATAAATAATATGTTTTCCTTTCTAAGGCACTTATTGTATTTCAGGGAAATAGATCAGCATAAAGACCTGAAATCCACGTTCCAGACTAAAACATTTTGGTGTCTTTGAATCTTGGAGTTTTTCCTCTCTGTGCTGCTTTCTTTCCCTCTCTCCTTCCCTCCCTTCTTCCACGCCTCATTTGCACACACTGTTTCCCATGGCAGGAATGTCCACTCTCCTTTTTTAGCCTCCCCTTCCCCTTTTCCATCCCGACTCCCATATTCATTGGCTTACTCTTACTCTTTCTTAACATACAACTCAGGTATTATTTCTTCTAAGAAGTCCTTTCAGATCCCCCCAGGTTGGGGTAGTTTAGTGAAACCTCCCCTCCATTAACAGTTTAAAACATCCCTGCACTTTGGGAAGCCATGGCAGGAAGATGGCTTGAGCCCAGGAGTTCAAGACCAGCCTAGGCAACATAGGAAGACCCTGTCTCTACAAAAAAAATTAAAAGTTAGCTGGGCATGGTGGCATGCACCTGTAGTCCCAGTTACCCAGGATGCTAAGGCTAGAGAATCCCTTGAGCCCAGAAGTTTGAGGCTGCAGTGAGCTACGACCATCCCACTTACTCCAGCCTGGGTGACAGAGTGGGACCTGTCTCAAAAAAAAAAAAAAATCCCTGAGTTTTAGTACTTAACACATGATTTTAGTACTGAACACTTGTCAATTACCTCTGCCTCTAAGGTCTGAGTTTCGGGTGTCTGGCTGCTGTGTTTTTGTAATTCCAGGACCTGGTTTAGAGGGTGGAACAAAAGAAGAGCTTGAAAAAATATTTATGAAAGGAAATGGGGAAAAAGAAGAGAAGAAAGATATCATTGAGAGAGAAAGGAGAGGGAGAAATGAAAAGGGGAAAGGGAGGGAAAGGAACGGAGAAAGGGAGAAAGAGATGGTGAAAGAGGAAGAGAAGGAAGAAAGGAGAGAGGAATAAAAGGACAAAGGATGGAGAATGGAGGGGAAGACTTCAGAGAGGTAGGAAGAGAGGGAAGAAACGGGGAGGAATAGAAACAGACAGAGGAGGAAGGGAGAAATGGAAGGCAAGGGGAAGAAAGTAGAATATGTGATTAAACTTACGTGACCTTTTCAGAAATAGCAGAAAACCAAGAGACGTCAGGTTCAGCTCTATTCTGGCATTAACTTCTCACCTCACAGCCGTCAGATTTATTTCGACATAACGCTTTTATGAGCTATGACTGCATTCTAAGTCTTTCCAAAGTCTAAATGTATTATTTCTGCCAATTTGGCTTTGTTTTCCTCACGCTTACTGTGAATTTTGATTAGTTAGGGAAACAGGCATTTCTCTCATAATGGTTGAGCTGATTTGCTCCTCTCTCACTGTGCTGAATGCTTTTTTCTTTTCCTTTAATTATTTTCTCATTTGGAAAGATAGCAGGGGGAAAGGGAGAAAAAAATGATTTGAAAATGAGGTTTTCTGTCAGGGATCCCAGAGGAGTCAGCCAGGGATCACAGATTACAGGAACTTTAAAAGAACAGATATTACACAAAATAAATTAAACACTTTTCAAACTATTTTGTTCAGCTTTAACTCAATAGTAATTGATTTTCTAATGATTTGGTCAATATGCCTGTAGCACCACTTTCATTGTACTAGGGGAAAAAGATGAATAGAGCATTAGGCCCACCTCTGGAAGGAACATATTCTATTACTAACATTCTTACCATTTCAATGACCAAGACACAAAAATTGCAAGGGGTCTGATATTATAATGTAATTATTGGCTAAGCTATTACAGTTTCAGTGGAATTTTCATCAGCCCTGGACCCAGCAATTCAGGATCACTCACTGACTCTTGAGGTCCTGAATATCTCTAGAGTACTTTTAGTGATTTCCATTGAAATCATAATGAAATTTCCCAAATGGTCCCTTAAAAGTTTTACCGCTAGAAGTGTTTGACCTTGGAAAGTAACTTACTTTCTCTGGGTCTCACTTTCTTTATCTTTAAAGTGAAGGAATTATATAAAATTATTTTTAAACTCCCTCCCAACTTTAAAAGTTAGAAAGCCACATGGAGTAGAACATATGAACATAGAAGAAAACAAGCTAATGAATTACTGGTGTAAGAGGAACTATTAAGATATTGCAGATATAATATAGCTCAGGGCAAAGGTGGTGAAGTCTATTGCCTTTGCTAATAACCATGACATATAATCTATTTTACTTAAAATCACCTCTACTAGGACATCATAGAAGAAAAACAGATGAATTATCACTTCATGGCCACTTTTCTGATTACACACTGACAGCTGTCATCTCCTTGGATAAGGTCTTTACTTCTGGAATCTCAACATCTTAATCGTTGTCAATGTGGGACTGAAACAGAGCAGCTATTCAGACCCTCAAGTATCAGTTTTCAAAAACCACCAAAGAGTCTGGCTCTCGTGACCCAGTAACCTTATAGAACAGACAGTCATTTATAAAACAAGTCTAAGAAATGTTATTTTATGCCTTATTAAGGAAAGTTTCTCTTTGGTGTTTTCAGCAAGAGAGGCTCCAGAGGATACAGGAAAGTTTACTTAAATAAATAATTTTAGGATTAAATAGATTCAGAACGAAGTTGGCTGAATTTACCTTTAGTGCAAGATATAAATTTCAGTAAGAGTGGATTTCTCTTTAACGGACAGAGACCAAGAATAACCAATGTGAAACAAATAAAACCATAATAATTCATAGAAAATTAATGGACCCATCCAGGGAGAACTTAATAATTTATGCCAGTGTGTATATCCATTCTCAAGAGGACACTAAGACAGGTCTCAGGGTAATCCTTAGACACTAATGTCAAGAACACGTAGGGAAATAAACAGATAGATATGTCCCCATGGTTTGCTCTGACAATCTAGACCACACTGGACGCAATCAAGTCACTTAGTATTCATACAGTTTAACTATGCTTGTGCCTCAGGCCTTCTCTGGGACATGATTTTGAAACAAAATCATTTATTTCCTGCTAAAGACAAATGGATATATTATATTTGCAGGAGAATTCTTTCTACGGTTTGAGTCCAAAAAATAGTCATTTTGTTCCAAAACTCACTGATTTCCATTCTTTATGAGGTTAAAGTTCCATCTTGTTAAATTTAAAATTATTCAAGACAAATTCTCTTGCCTTCAGGGTGTCTGCATGAACTTGAATCTGCCATGTGTAGACACCATGTTATCTGCCCTCCTTTTCTACTTCAAATATCACTTCCCCACGCACTGTGTGCATTTGGAAAGAATATACCTAGGATATAACTCTCAAAACCCCATTGATTACAGAACCTTCAGAACAGTCTCTGTAGCTGTTGCATCAATATTTTATTTGTCTCCTCTCCACTTGGATTTAGCAGTTTGATAATTTCCTGCTGTGATATTATCACACCTTCATGATGACTTATCAAGAAAGAGAGCCAGATTAAGGAGGGAGGTCTTATTGGGTCTAATTAAAATCCAAAGTGTACACAAGCAAAGTTCTGGAAAGGCCCTTGACTATTTGCCAAGATGCAACTAAGAGTGAATGCTAGGTCTATAAAGTTTATTTTACTGTTAGCCTATTCTTTTCAAGGAAAGACACACATGCAGGCCAAAATAATTTTATTTTATATTTTAATTTTAAAATGTACTGGTTATTATTTGGAAGATACTATATAAATACATTATTTTCATAAATATGTGCCCTGTCTCAGCTGTTAACATAGTGCCCCACACAGAATAGGAGCTTAATAAATGCTCATGGGCTAAGTGAATGGGCAAAGTAAAGAATTAGTAAATGCCTTAGGATATGTAAAGTTTTGCATGATACAACCTTTGTCCTCAAGAAACCTTCAAACAAGAGGTTTCATGTAGTTGATTAGAAATATTTTTAATTCAGCCTGGACAACATGATGAGACCCCAACTCTACTAAAAACACAAAAATAATTAGCCAGGGATGGTGGTGCACGCCTGTGGTCCCAACTACTCACAAGGCTGAGATGAGAGGATTGCTTAAACCCGGCGAGTGCGGGACGGTGCAGTGAGCCAAGATTGCACCACTGCACTCCAGCTTGGGAGACAAAGTGAGACCCTGTCTCAAAAAAAAAGAGAAATCTTTCTCATTCAAAGCCATAGTTTTCTTAAAAGGAAATAATATTGTATTTGTCTTGGACCTTTCCAGAAAAAAAATACAAATAACCAACGGTGTTACCTGAAGGCTATGCACTATGGATTAACGTCCATTAAGACCTGTGTTGAAGCCATGGTGCTAGGGCCAAGCCTACATGTCATTAAGAAGGTCACAGAGTTCCCAAAGCCTCTATTTCAAATGTGACTAAAAGCATGAAATTTATGGAATGTTATTAAATGTTCCCACACAGTTTTGAAAAATAAATGTCTTTGACAAAGTAGAAGTACAAACTATTTACCAGATTTCCCATTTTCTAGAGAAAAATAGCTGAATTGCTCCCTGAGTTAATTAATGGCCCCTGTTTTAGATCAGAATTTAAGTAGAGAAGTATTAATTTAAAAAAAAATACACTAAATGGAATGGATTTGGATTATGGAAGCCAATATACTATTATAATTCCTCTTATGACAAATAGATAAATGACTTGGAAAATGAAATGTTTCTGTCAACATGAAACTTATCAATTGTTTTCAAAAGGGAACACACATCATATTCTGTTTCTGGGAAGTGCACCAGAAAACACAAGCTTTCCTGGAGATCAGCACTGCAAGGCTAAATACAAAGGACTAAAAACCATAGGGACAAGGAAATCCAATTGTTTGTTGCTTATATGAAAGCCAGCAAAATATGGTCAACCTCATCCACTATGTCCCTGAATAACATTGAATCCAAAAGGAACATCGTGTTAAAATTAAAACTCCTACTGGGAAGCAAATGTTGTTGTGAAAACCCTACTCTAAGGTTCGTTCAACCTGTGTTTGAAATTCTACTTCTTAACTCAGGGAACTTTGGCAAGCTTTGACCCACTTGAGTCATGCAACTTCAACTAGAACAGTATCTTCTTCTCAGTGCTGCTATAATGATTGAAAATGCAGCATCTGGTTTACCAAAAGTACCCAATGCATCTTAGCCAACTCTGGCTCACTCTGATAGGGATTATAAATTTCTTACTTACCAATTATATCTTTATACATGTTTAGGGATTTTTCTGGAAAACATGTGGGCTAAATATTTCTGAATGCATATGGTTAAATTCTAGTTATTTTCGTATACCTGGTGTTCCAATTTCAGCTTATTAAAATTTATTTCATGAATGAGAAGCTTTTTCTTCATCTCACTGAAACTAAGCTCCTACCTTCTGGAGATTTCAGAGTCTTCATTTTAGACTAAGGATTTCATAGTTTTAGCTTTATCCTTTTTTTCTGAATTTTAAGGAGAGAAGCACATGAAAATAAAAATCTAGAGTTCACCTGAAGTCTTCTTTGCTCTTATATATTTATAGTATATATCTGAATTTATGTTTCTCCTTTCTTCTTTTCCCCCAGTCTCAGAGATTTTTTCAATCCCTTCATTTCTTGGCCAAATTTCTGTCTCCCTCCTCTAGAATCTAGGGCCTCTCCTAATTACTGACCACACCTTTCATGTATGTGTAAGTCTAACAATTATTCTTCCATGCCACTGATGAGAAGTCATATGAATTGGTTTCCCACATGAAAGTGGTTCTTTCTTCAGATCCATCCATTTCTGTCTTTTTCCTAATCATTTGGAATTGAATTTTCTCATTCTTTCTTCTTTTCCTACCAAAACAACCTTTATATTAAAAGCTTATATATTACAGCTTCTCTGTGTCTGCTTCATCAAGTGCCAGAGGAAGAACCGTTGAGTAATATTCCTTTCTAAATTTATTCATACAACAAATACTTACTGAGTGTCTTCTACGTGCTGGAGTCCCACTCTCTTAAATTTCCAATTTTAAAGGGAAGATAAATATAATTTGTTCATTAAACAAGCATGATTTGTAGAGTTTAATCATAAGGCAATCATATTTTTGCCTTCTAGCATCTCCTTCAGTTTACCGGATGGGAGTTGAGTCTTCCTCCGCTCCTGGGATACCCAGTTTTTTTTAACGGTCAAAATGTGAATGTTATGAAAAATTGAGGAGCCCTTCATTTCCAGGCCTGTTGTAGGTAGAAAGCTGCTGCTAGGGAATGAGGGAGTGGAGAGAATCTTTTTTCTAATTATTTTTTTTCTCAGTTTATACTTCTTCTCAGCCTCCTCAACTTGTGAATCTGCTAACAGACATGAGGATACGGAGCAGCAAAGTCCTATTGTGACTGCTACTGTCACAAACTGGCAGTACACTTTCCCCTTTTAGTGGTTCAAAGTGCCCCTTTCTCTTTTTAGCATATTAAAGCTTCTTCAGAGGTTCCCCCTTCCCAGCTAGGGACTTCTCACCTGGAATTCGCCTTAGCGATACCGATGTCAACTTCTTTCGCTCTAGAAATCCAGGAGTCATTTCTAGCTTATTTACACACTACATTCATTTACTCATCTGGGCAGCCTCCTTGTAGAGGATGTAAATTCACACTGTGCCTAATCTGTCTTATGTAAGGCTCATCTCTGGTCCTCAACACAGGAAATACTAACTCAAACTTTGCCCCAACACCACTTCCTGCACTGGTAACTCACTAAAGCCTTTCTTCTTAGAACAGCCAGACAAGGCTATCTCTCACCTTTTGGATTTTTTGAACTTTTTTTGTTTTTTGAGACAGGGTCTCCTTCCATCACCCAGGTTGCAGTTCAGTGGCGCTCAACCATGGCTCACTGCAGCCTCAATATCCTGGGCTCAGTCAATCCTCCCACCTGAACTCAACTTCCCGAGTAGATGGGACTACAGATGCTTGCCATCACACTCAGCTAATTTTTTTTGTTTTTCTTTTTTTTGGTAAAAATGGGGTTTCAGCATGTTGCCTAGGGTGGTCTCAAACTCCTGAACTCAAGTGATCCACCTACCTCGGCCTCCTAAAGTGCTAGGATTACAAGTATGAGCTACCGTGCCTGGTCTCTATTTCTTAAGTGAAGTAAGATACCAGTTCACAGTATTCTCTCCCCTAGTTGTGTGGAACATAGTCTGTGCTCTCTCACTGGTCTTAGGAATGTGTCTCACTCCTAAGGTGAAAAAGAAGTAACCTGCCTTCTCTTGGCTAGATAGTGGGTCCATCACAGTGCTGTGCTGTTAAATGTTTAACAAAGAGCTCTCTAAAAATAATGGATATATACATGTATGAAGTTTCTATAAATTTTGCTGATAAAAAGAGGTATAGCACACAACTCATAGTCAATATATAATACCCTTTATTGTCAATGCCACATGGTTAATTAATTCTTATAGAAGATTTATGTTTGTCAACCTTTTGTACCTGTAGCCAACCTGTAGTTGGAACTGATAAACATGTATAATTCCAACATGGGTACTGGTCTGTATTTTCATTTACAGTAATGAGTAATATGAAAGTGAAACAGTGAAAAAATACATAAAAAATTTACTTGTTCTCAATGATGTGACTGAGTTTTTATTATATTAGCTAGTTTTAGAATACTAGAATATTTCTTTGATTTTTGTGCTATTCACAATGGTATATAGCCTCTGACACAACACTAAGTTTAGTTGGCATTATTATTTTCTCAATTACTTTTTTAAGTTGAAATTATTATCAAATTATACATCAAACCCTATAGTGTGCTAATTTCTTAGTGTAAACACTTACCTCATGACTAATTTCATGCCCAATGTAATGTAATGTCTTCCCAAAAAGAGTTGGGAAGACAAACAGTAAGTAACGTATCACTGTGTATGTAGTATTTCTACCAATTGACTTAGGTTACTTCAAGAGCATAGATAATCACGAAGCATAACAACATAATAAAGAAGGGATTAGTTTTGCATATTTATTACCTTTGTTTTTAATACAACATGAATTATAAGTTTATAGAATTCGATTTGTTAAAAAATGTAACTCCAATGGCTACCTGAAAAAAAAACAAAAAACCTTTCCCTAAGTTATCTCTTAATCTTCATTTTTCTGACTCTTTCATTTTCTCTTTGTGGATGGGGAACTTTTACAGTCAACCACATGACTCTCTAGTCCTACTTTGAAAGCTTCTTTCCTCTTGTTCACTTTGTAAAATAGTATTTCCCTACTAAAACTTTCATTCTAACATCCTGCTACAAAAATAGATGAACAAGACATCTGTCACTCAGATCGTGATAAGTGCTATGCTGAGGGTGTTTTTAAATGATGGTATGATAAAGAATGACAGATGAGGGTGACTATTTAGAATATGTTGTCAGAGAAGATCTCTCTAAAGACATGTCATTCAAGCTGAGACCTGATTTACAAGAAGAAGCCAATTATGTAAAGATAAAGAGGAGTTTTCAGGAAAAGAGAACAACAGAGGACCCAAGAGGACCCAAGAGACCCAAGATCTGTTTTCCAGTGTACTTTGAGTTTGGCGAATCCTAGAGTGAAAGAAGAAATCAGAAAGTTAGACAAGTTCACAGTATGCAGAGCCTTGTAGCTATTACAGGTAGTCTGGACTTTATTCTATATGTCATGGGATGCCCTTGGAGTGTTTAAAGCAAGGGAGTAACATAATCTAATTGACATTCTTAAATATTCTTCATGTGCCTGTTTAGAGATTGAGGTATACAAAGGCAAGAGTGGAAAGCTAAGTGACTAGCTAGGATTCTCTTACATAAATTAAATCAAAAGATAATGACAAACTAGGACGCTGATGGTGGAGACAGAGGGGAGTGCACAAATTAGACATGTGTTTCCAGGTGAAGCTGAAAGCAATTGCAAATGAATTCAGTGTGAGTTTGAGGAGAAAAGAAATGAGAATGATGCCCAGGTTTGAAATGTGAGCCATCCAGTGAATGATAGTATCATATAATTTGCTGAAATGTGGACAGCTGTGGACCACCTGTGGTTGGAACAGGTTTCAGTGGAAAAAACAAAACTGGACTTTCATATGGCTACATAAATGCCAAGACTACGCCAAATGGAAATGACAAGTTGAGAGTGGCAAATATTAGGTCAAACTATGTGAAACTGTCATTTGTGTAGACCAAAAATGATGGAATACTGGCAATTTGATAGAATGTCCTTTAATATGCATTTGAAGCCCAGTGGAAAAGTTGGAGATATATAAAGATGCTATTCACCTCATGAGAAGATGTTATCTACTTCATGAAGCTTATGTAACCATTAGGTGTTGTGTAATTTATAAACATTATGGTGACTATAGCTTATTTGTAACACATTCATATATAGTCCTACCTCTTGATATAACCAATAACAATAGCTATGGTAACAATGTGTTGCAATAACTATTTGTAACATATTCACATGTATTCATACCTCTTCATGTAACCAATCAGATTATGAGAATTCAACATGTATAAAGGGTTTCCTTTAATGCCTTACTTTGACTTCCAGGCATTTCTTCACATTTATGAAGACCAATTTAGAATTCAAATTTCTCAGTGGCAGCTAAGCACCATGAAACGAGAGTCACCATGCAGTCATCTTTGCAGTTTTATAGAATCTGGCATGCATTGCACTGAATTCTCTTCTCAGAGTACTGGGAGTCTGCCAGTTTATAGTGGAGATAATCTCATGCCTCATTTGCAGTTGAAAAAAAATTTCTTACGTTTTTACTATTCTGTTTGGGTTTTATTTGCACTAAAGTTTCACATATAAAGAATCACATATACTTTTTAACTGTTAAAGTGATTGCGTGTCATTAATCTTGGTGGTAAATAAGCTATTGATTTAGAAGAACTTTCCTTGTATAGTTTATTTCTTCTTCCTGAAATAAATTATCCTCTCAAAACAAAGGAAGACTATATAGTAATTTTAATCAATGATATGATAGACTTTATTGGTGCACAAATAAATGCATAACATAACACATGAAGGCAAGGTACATTATTATAATTGTCAGTATCATAACTCTAACACATTTAATCACTGATACATCTCAATTTTTTCCTTTAAAGTTTCTCTAGCATGTGCTCCTATCTTTCTCATCCCCCATCATTCCAGCACAGTATCCTCTCCTCATGTCTGGATTACTGATCCTGCCCTCTGATGGGTTTCTCTACCACCCTATTTCTTCTCTATAATCCTGCCACTCCAATCTTCCTGTTCTCATTGCCATCATCAGTGACTAATGACACCACATGCGTGGCTCACTACAGAGTTCTCTGTAGGTGGGGCATAGAAATAACTGATTTGCAAAGGCATTCATCCCAATATATATGAATTAATTAAGTGAAAAGCATTGTCCTATTCTCTAAGTTTCAGACCAGTAAGCAGAGAGCTTCTTTCTTTACCCAGTAGGACAAATTACTGTATTAGTGAAAATATTCCCAATCTGGAAACATATTAGACATTGGGCACTCTTGTGAATTTTTTAAATGGAATAAATATTAGAATTCACACAGGGAGTACTTGAGAGTTGAAATATAAATGAGAAACACTAATTCCTTCATAATAAAAGTAAGTCATGAGTTTAAAGGTTTTCAGATTTCAGTTCTCAATTTTATCTGAGGATAAATAGCTTAAAATGCAGCAAAATAATCTTTTTTTCTTGTCCTTTTTGTTCCTTTTCTTTCCTTATTCTCTTTTTATCACAGTCTTCTTTTTATTTCCCCCTGTGGAGACCATGGAGTAGCAAGAGACTCTAGAAATATAACTGTTTTTTAATAGAAATGAATTTTACATTGTTAAAATGTAATACACGTAAAAGAATGAACATTAAAAATAATAATAGAACATTGAAATAAAACTAGAAGTTGGCATGATATGGTGGGTACATCACTGAGCTGGAAGTCAGATCATTTGAATTTTTGTTTTAGTCTTATGGGTAACTAGTTGCCTGACTTCGAAATAGTTAATTCATTTCTCTAGTTTAAAGTTTCCTCATCTGTAAAACAGGAGTGGTTTCAAAAGTCTTATCTAGCATTCAAATTTCATAGTTCCCTAATCTCTGACTTTCCGGCTAGAAGTCATTTTGCAGTAGCAAATTAAACAATGCTAGTAGTTTAGTGTTTTCTCACAATCCCAGTGGTAGGAATACGGTAATAATATGGGATAAGATTGGCTTTACTGAAATTAGTGGCATTCTCTATAATACTCACTTTTAGCAATAAGGCATATCAAGATCTGTTTTGATTACTATTTCTTCACTTTTATTTTCCAGCAGTAAATATAACTTTAGGCACTTCTGTATTGACCTAGTGAGTCAATGCAGAGATACTGAGGTCTGTACTTCTTCCCCATTTCAGGATATCCAACCATATTCTGAGTAATTGAAGGGTCCAACTTCTCTCTGTATCTAACCTGCTTCCTTCCCCTTGCACCGCTAATACTTATATACTTTTCTAGGCTCCTAAGCATCCAAAGAGACATAAAAGTATCTACTATTCTGTAACTCTATCTTCTATTCATTACCTACCAATTCAAAATTGCCACAAACACAAAGTGGAGAATACTGAAGCAAGTGTCAATAACAACTATTAACAATATTGCCTATCTCTTACCCACTCTGACAAGTTCTCAAGGATGGCTAGATATGCCTGAATCATTTCGTAAACATGGACCATATGGCCTCAAAAAAGTTCCCAGTTAATTTAGATAACACTTAAGGAGGACTGAGATAGCCTTGAGATGAACATATGTTGATGCATTCATTCATCATTACTGTTATTGTAGAAGTAAACAGGAATTGGAAAAAGTCCTGGATTTGAATAGTGATTAGCTGGATAACCTTGAGAAATTTGCTCACCTCGCTGAAACACAATTTTATTATCTGTAAAAAGGGCCTAAAATTAACCTCACAAGGTTAGGAAAATTAAATTAAATGAGCTAAAGTGTATAAAATGCCCAGCACGGTGCTCAATATGCAATAAACATGCAAGTCAGATTTTTTTTTCTTTTAACGAAATAGATAAACAAATGAAAAGCTCCAGAAAGCTAACTCTGATCAACTTCTAGTTAACTCAAAGTTCAGAAGAAGTTGAGAGGTATCTGATCCAAGCCTTTAACAGTCATTTTAATAACCTCATAAATTACTGTTTGGCTCAGATTCTGGTTCTGCAATGGGTGAATCTTGGCATACTGAGATTTTTCCCAAGGTTGTTCTTATTCTTGCTTCATAATTAGAAGCTGCCATACCAAATTACTGCACAATTACAACACCTGTGTCTTTCCTGGAGCTCTTTCAATTAAAATACTATCTGGAGTTCGGAAGGCTTAATTTTCTTCACCTTGTTTTTCCAAATCAATAGTGGATTATTCGGCCCTATATAGGGATGATAGTTCCAGGTTCCAGGTATCTCACGAGTTTATCTCTAATCCACATGACTTTATTGTGTCAGTAAGTGTTACGCTACTGAGTAGACCAATAGAATTTAAAATAATGATAAATTGAGAAGCACTTGATGGACGGACTTTCTGAGTTAAATAATTGGTTGCATCAAGAGGTATGATTTATATAGACAGTTGAAACATTTACTTGAATCATAGAAGACTGGTAATATTTTGCAAAATGCAAGAGTACACAGTAAAGGCAGGAAATAATGAAAGCTCATCCAATGCCAGCCCATTTTCTGAACAAACAAGCCCCTTCTTTTAAGTCAGAAAGCACTAATGTCAAAGCAATCCATCCTCATGATCAGCAATTGTCTGGTCTTTATTGTGCACTGGTTTAGGGCAAAGCCAGGTATTTTATGTGACTAATACCCTCAAGGCAAACAACATAGCTTTTAAGAATTTTCCCGTTATTATTACCAGAAAACGTGATTAATAAACATCCTGGCCAACTCTCTGACTTGTATCTCTGCTAGTTATAAATGCAATGATGTACATACATATATTTAAGTTTGTGTAACACGGGAGAGCGGGAAGGTACAGGAAATGAAATTGAAAATATCCCTTTCTTGCTCAGGAATAATAGTTCTATGTTCTTTGAGAATAAAGTTTCCAAAGATCAGTTATATCAACTGTCTGTACGATTGTAAAACATAAGTGTATAACAAAAAAATACATAGGCTCAGGGAAAGCTGGCCCCAAGGAAAGCTGTGATCTCTTCTTCAAATGAATCTTAAGTGGAAGGCAAACATGTAAAAATATAAATAGTGTTATTCTGCTTGAAAGTAGGCTTGGTGTAGTTGAAAAATATGAAAGAGAATTTGAGGACCATGAAAGACTATATATACACATACACACATATAAGTGATTATATATACATATAAGTGATATACATAATCATATAAGTGATTATATATAGATATGTGATTTTATATTATATATGTATATATAATTATATATGTATATAAATGATTATATATACATATAAGTGCTATTATAATCATATAAGTGATTACATATACATATAAATAATATATAGTCACTTATATGTGTATATGTGTATATATATATAATGTAATGTGTATACAACTATATCCACATATTTTCTTCTGAAACTTTTGCAAGATTTTATGTATATAAAGAGTCTTCCATGAGTTTCAAAAATAATAAGAGAATAAAGAGAATGAGATAAAGACAACAATGACTGTGCATTTTCCAGACCTGAAAAATGATATGAATTCTCATATTAGAGGGAAAATAAACAATAAACAAATAAACAAATCAATGAACACCAAAATAAGATAAACAAATGCATATTCAGACATGGCAAAATGCAGTTACAACACATACATGTAAAAGATGAAAATGTTTAAAGCTACCAGGAAAAATACTGCAAATATTTACCAAAAAATGTCAACATACACATAAGCATACAATGTTCATGGATTGGAGGACTCAATTTCAAAAAGTATCAATCATCATCAAATTAATTTATAAATTCAATGGCATTTCAATAAAAATCTAAAAAGTTTATTTTTGAAAAGTGCCAAAAAAGCTAGGTGCAGTGGTTCATTTCTATAATCTCAGCACTTCGAGAGCCCAAGGTAGGTGGATCACTTGAGGTCAGGAGTCTGAGACCATCTTGGGCAACAAAGTCAGACCCCATTGCTACTAAAAATAAAAATAGCAAGTGCAGTGACACATGCCTGTAGTCCAAGCTACTTGGAAGGCTGAAACTGGAGGACTGCTAAAGCCCAGGAGTTTCAGGATGCAGTGAGCTATGATGGTACTACTGCCCTTCAGTCTGGGTGACAGAACAGCACCCTGTCTCTAAGAAGAAAAAGGAAAAAAAGGCAAACAATTTTATAATTCACGTAGAAGAGAAAAGCTCAAGAATATTTAAATCAGTTTGAAGATAATAAATAAGATATATAGGGTTTTGCCCTTCCAGATATCAAGGTTATAAAACTACAGTCACTGAAAGTTTAAATCTGGAGTATATTTAGACAAAAAGAGGTCACAGAAATAGCATTGTCCATTTATAGAAACATGGCCCATCAGAGAATTCTGGCCAGGTGAGATTAGTGACCTAAGTAGGTAGAGAAACATTTTAGCCTTTTTCCAAGAATCTATACGATTGATATGATAATTTTACAAAATTGTGATACAAAATGATTTTTGTTTTTAGGCTCTTCTTTTGTAACCCAGGCTGGAGTGCAGTGATGTGATCATAGCTCACTGCAGCCTTGATCTCTGGGTCTCAAGCAATCCTCCTGCCTCATCCTCTCAAGCAGCTGGGATTATAGGCATGCATCACCACACATGGCTAATTTTTAAAAGTTTTTTTGTAGAGATGGGGTCATGCTTTATTGCCCAGGCTGTTCTTTAACTCCTGGCCTCACGCAATTCTCCCACCTTCTCCTCCCAAAGTGCTGGGATTACAGGTATGCATTATTGCATCCAGCCTTGGAAGGATTTGTGAAGACATGAATGGCAGAAACCATAAAGAAAAAGATCTGTACATTTTTTCCACAATAAAATTTAAAACATCATTAAAAATTCTGTCTCCATGGACAAAATAAAAGGAGCAGCTCCAGACTGGGAATAAATGTATTTTGGCAACACACGTAATTATTATACCAAATATATAAAGAACTCCTACGTTGCAGATAGAAAAAAGATATTAACCTAGGGAGAAAAATGAGCAATGAACATAAAGGCAATTCATAGAAACCCAATGGACAGCAAGTGAGAAGATATTTAATCTTACTAGAAGTAAGGGAAATGTACTTTAAAGCAGCAGTGAGATGCTATTTTATACTCAATCAACTGTAAAAATTAAAGTCTGAATACACAGTACCACTGTTGGATGTCAAAAACCAGGAACCCTCATACAATGCTGAGGAGAATGTAAACAAGCACAGCTACTCTGGATAATAACTTGGCTTTTATGAATACAGTTGGAGATGCTCACACTCTGTGAGCCTCAAGTACTCTTGTAGTTACATTTCGGCCTAGTTCAACTCTTAAAAATGTGTGCAAAGATGTTCCCTGTCATGCTACTTGTCCTAGTGAGTGAGTGGAAGGCACTTTAGTATTTTTCCATAAAGACGAAATGAATTGATTAAATGTGACATATTCATAACATAGAACTGCATCAGGCAATTAAAATAAATGAACTAGAGACTATATGTATTAACACGAAAATAAAAAATAAAATGTGATGAAACAAGATGGTTAATGACATTTGTGGTAAAATATTTATGAAAATTTTCATAAACATATAATTAATACAATATATATTTTAATGAAAGGCTCTACATATGTAGTAAAAGCATAAAAACAGACAGGAATTATACATACCAAATTAAAAAGAATAGTTGTGTTTGAGGAGAGACCAAGAGAAATATGTCTAGGAGGATTTTAAAAAAGGAATTTCAATGTTTCCTATTATGTTTTATTTCTTTTATTAACTATTCAATAAATTCATTCTAGGTGCTTTTTTTTTAAAGTATTTATCTGTTTCTAAAATTTAACAATAATACAAGAACCAAAGAAAATTCTTACTATCCCTCTAGATTAACTGCATGTAAAATATGTAGCATTTTCTTACAATTTTAGAGGGTTGCTAACATTGTAAAAACTATCCATCCATACCTAGGATCCCCTGGTTAGAGGCTTTACAGACCTCACCCCTGAGGGTCTTCTATCAACTTCCTTTACTATAGCACTGTTGGTGGTCTTTACTCACCACCGGTTTAACTGATTATTAAACCGTTTTCAGCAGAACTTTGTTTCAAAGCAAATCAAAATACAATTTAATACTGTAAGGCAGAGAAAAGCTAACTTATTCTGGATAAAGCAGTTATGGATAAATCGTTCTGGGTAAATTGGCTTCCCACTTACTCCAGAAATTGTCCCTGAAACCTCTAAAATGATACTAGAGCTACAAGATTTGAAAACCACTATTTTAATATCTTACACTGAAAGGCAAGCCATGATGAAGAGCTCAGCCAATCAGCAGACTCTCTTATTCTGCTCAGGTTTCCAACATTAACAAGCTCAACAGTGAAATAAAATGAAGAAAAACAAAGTGCCAGTGTTTTGTTTGTTTTGTTTTGAGTGACATATGAATATTATAAAAGCACTGAGCAAGTTTTAAACATGACTTAAGCATAGACAGTTGAACCAAGTAACCTGTAGGTGGAAGGCATCAGCAAACATGTACTGAATGTGTGTCTATATGCATACCATTATGTCTAACAAAAGCCTCACTATATTTACAGTTAAAACTTAAGACAGGCTGGGTACAGTGGCTTACGCCTGTAATCCGAGGCAGGCGGATCACAAGGTCAGGAGTTTGAGACCAGTCTGCCAACATAGTGAAACCCCATCTCTGCTAATAATGCAAAAAATTAGCCAGGAGTGGTGGCAAGCACCTGTAATCCCAGCTACTTGGGAGGCTGAGGCAGGAGAATCAATTCAACCTGGGAGGTGGAGGTCACAGTGAGCTGAGATCAGGCCACTGCACTCCAGCTCGGGTGACAGTGTGAGACTCCGACTCAAAAAAAAAAAAAAAACTTAAGACAATATGAACATACTTTTTTCATTTTCTTTTGCTCCCAGGAAGCTCAGAGCCTAACTATAAAAATTGTAATAAATTACACTGAGCCTCTTGGTTACCACCCTACCTTATGCTTTTTTGCTTATTTTTTGCCTGTGTTCTGATTTTTCATCACAACTAACAAAGGATGTAAAGGACCTCTTCAAGGACAACTACGAACCACTGCTCAAGGAAATAAGAGAGGACACAAATAGATGGAAAAACATTCTATGCTCATGGTTAGGAAAAATCAATATTGTGAAAATGGCCATACTGCCCAAAGTAATTTATAGATTCAACGCTATCTCCATCAAGCTACCTATGACCCTCTTCACAGAACTGGAAAAAAACACCTTAAACTTCATATGGAACCAAAAGAGAGCCCACATAGCCAAGACAATCCTAAGAAAAAAGAACAAAGCTGGAGGCATCATGCTACCTGACTTCAAACTATAGTACAAGGCTACAGTAATCAAAACAGCATGGTACTGGTATCAAAACAGAGATATAGACCAATGGAACAGAACAGAGGCCTTGGAGGCAATGCCACACATCTACAACCATCTGATCTTTGACAAACCTGATGAAAACAAGCAACAGGGAAAGGATTCCCTGTTTAATAAATGGTGTTGGGATAACTGGCTAGCCATGTGCAGAAAACAGAAACTGGACCCCTTCCTGACACCTTACACTAAAATTAACTCCAGATGGATTAAAGACTTAAAGATAAGACCTACTACCGTAAAAACCCTAGAAGAAAGCCTAGGCAAAACCATTTAGGACATAGGCATAGGCAAGGACTTCATGACTAAAACACCAAAAGCATTGGCAACAAGAGCCAAAATAGATAAATGAGATCTAATTAAATTCCAGAGCTTCGGCACAGGAAAAGAAACAATCATTAGAGTGAACCAGCAACCAACAGAATGGGAAAAAATTTTTGCAATATACCCATCTGACAAAGGGCTAATATCCAGAATCTACAAAGAACTAAAACAGATTTACAAGAAAAAAACAAACAAACCCATTTAAAAGTGGGCAAAGGATATGAAGAGACACTTTTCAAAAGAAGACATATATGAGGCCAACAAACATATTAAAAGATGCTCATCATCACTAGTCATTAGAGAAATGCAAATCAAAACCACACTGAGATACCATCTCATGACAGAATGGCTATCATTAAAAAATCTGGAGACAACAGATGCTGGAGAGGATGTGGAGAAATAGGAACACTTTTACACTGTTAGTGGGAGTGTAAATTAGTTCAACCATTGTGGAAGACAGTGTGGCAATTCCTCAATGACCTAGAAATAGAA
>CAUYLG010012272.1:0-56280 GCA_963573385.1 Cacajao melanocephalus | reverse complement strand
GTTCAGCTGTGCTTACTGTGAAACTCTCAGTCCTCAGCGCTTCCAATTGCTGTTCTCCTTGTGGGGACGGGACCAGCCAAGCCGGAGTCGTCCCGTATACTCCGCGCCGAGAAGCGCTGTGCTGGGGCGCCGGCAAAATAGTCGCGCCGGCCAAAAAAGTCGCGCTGGCGACCCGTGTGGCTCCTCCGCCGGGAATCTCCTAGTCTGTGGGCAACAAAAATTCGTCTGAAAGTGTGGGGTCCACTTGCTCTCTGCGCTTTCACTAGGAGCTACAATCCTGAGCTGTTGTTAATCGGCCATCTTGGATCTCTCTCCTTATAAGGCCAATTCTATTTTTTATATTCCCTAAAGTTTTCCATTAAATATCAGCAAATAATAAAACAACATGTTTAAGTAAATATTATATGTTGCACTAAGTTATAGTGATCACTTAAATCCAAAAAAGTATGTACGGCACAAAAAGAAATCAAATAAATTAAAACATAACTTAAAATTAGACTCACATATATGTAATCCATTGAATTTCAGTGGAAGTATTAAAGCACTTAAATGTGTACATTGTTTCAAAATATTGGTATGTAAGGAGAAATGAAGTCTGGTTCTTATCTCACAACAAATAGATACATTAAATAAAAATGGATAATAGACCAAAATGTAAAAATTAAAATCATAAAAGTTTTAAAAGAAAAGATAAAAAATTTTTGCAAGTTGACGTAGAAAAGTAATCTGCCTGCTTCAAGATGGCAAACAAAGACTAGGAATAGAGAGATGGAGGAAAATCTACCAATCAAATACAAAACAGAAAACACAAAAACAAGGGTTGCAATCTGAATTTCAGAGAAAGCACACTTAAAACCAACAAAAATCAAAAAGACAAAGAAGGGCATTGAATAATTGTAAAAAGTTCAATTCAACAACAAGACCTAACTATCGTAAATATATAAGCACCCAAAACAGGAGCACCCAGACTCATAAAGCAAGTTCTTAAAGACCTTGGAAGAGTCTTAAACTACAACACAATAATAGTGGGAGACTTCAACATTCTAACGACAGTATTAGACAGATCATTGGGGCAGAAAATTAACAAAGATATTCAGGACCTAAATTTAACACTTGACCAACTGGATTTGATAGACATCTACAGAACTCTCCACCTCAAAACCACAGAATATACATTCTTCTCATATACACATGGCACATGCACTAAAATCAACCACACAATCAGACACAAAACATCTTCAGAAAATACAAAAAATACTGAAATTATACCATCCACACTCATGGACCACAGCACAATAAAAATATAATTTAATATGAAGAAAATTGCTCAAAATCCTAAATTTACAAAGAAATTAAACAACTTGTTTTTGCCTGACTTTTGGGAAAATAATGAAATGAAGGAAGAAATCAAGAAGATCTTGGAAACTAATGAGAACAAAGATACATAAAAACGCAGAAACTCTAGGGCACAGATAAGAGAGTGTTAAGAGAAAACTTTATAGTACAATAGACCCCTAGCTAGACTAATTAAGAAAAAGAGAGAAGATCCAAATAAACACAACCATAAATAACAAAAGGGATAGTACCACTAACCCCACAAAAATACAATAACCATCAGAGGCTATTATGAACTCCCACATACATAGAAACAAGAAAATCTAGAATAAATGAGTAAATTCCTGGACACATACACCTTTTCAAGACTGAACCAGGAAGAAATTGAATCCCTGAAAAGTCCAAAAGTGAGCTTTGAAACTGAATCAGTAATAAACAATCTACAAAGCAAAAGCACCCAGAGCCAGATGGATTCACAGACACATTGTACAACCAAAGTCTACCAGTTGTACAAAGAATAGTTGGTACTATTCCTACTAAAACTGTTTCAAAAAAAGTAAGCAGGAGGGGCTCCTCCACAATTCTTTCTATGAGGCCATTCTTATTCAAATCCCAAAACCTGGCAGAGACACTCACGGAGAAGAAAACTTCAGGTCAATACTCTTGATGAACATTGATGCAAAAATCCTCAACATAGTACTAGCAAATGGAATTCAGCAGCACAACAAAAAGCTAACCCACCATTATGAAGCTGACTTTATTGCTGAGATACAAGTTTGGTTCAACATTCACAAATTAACAAATGTAATTTGTCATATAAACAGAACTAAAGACAAAAACTGCATGATTATTTAAATAGATGCAGAAGCTTTAGATAAAATTCAACACCTCTTTATGTTAAAAGCACTCAATAAACTAGATATTGAAGGAACATGCCTCACAATAATGAATTGTCTATGACAAACCCACAACGAACATCATACTGAACAATATAGGGCTGGAAGCATTCTCCCTGAAATCCGACACAAGAAAGGATGCCCTTTGTCACCACTTCTGTTCAAAATAATATTGGAAGTTTTGTCCAGAACAATCAGGCAAGAGAAAGACATAAACATCATTGAAATAAAAAGAGACAAAGTCAAACTATCTTTATGTGCAGGTAACATGAGTCTGTATCTAGAAAACCCCATAGTCTTTGTTCAAAAGATCATTAGGCTGATAGACAACTTTAGCAAAGTCTCAGAAGACAAAACCAATGTACAAAAATTAGTAGTGTTCCTATACACCAATAGCAGTCAAACCAAGAGCCAAATGAAAAACACAATCCCAGTCACAATTGCCACAAAAAGAATAAAATATCCAGGAATACAGTTGACTAGGGAGCTGAAAGATCTCTACAATGAGATAAAACACTGCTCAGAGAAATCAAGATGACATGAACTAATGGAAAAATATTCCATGCCTATGGATAGGAAGAATCAATATTATTAAAACGGCCATAGTGCCCAAAGCAACTTACAGACTTAATGTTATTCCTTTCAAACTACCAATGACATTCTTCACGGAACTAGAAAAATATATTTTAAAATGTATATGGAGCCAAGAAAGAACACAAATTGCCAAGGCAATCCTAAGCAAAAAGAACAAAGCTGGAGATATCACACTATCTGACTTCAAAATATACTACAGGACTACAGTAACCAAAAAAAGCATGATACTGATACAAAAGCAGATACATAGACCAATGGAAAAGATAGAGCCTGGAAATAAGGCCACACACCTACAACCATCTGATCTTTGACAAAGCTGATAAAAACAAGAAATGAGGAAAGGACTCCTTATTTAATAAATGGTGCTGAGATAACTGACTAACCATATGCAGAAGATTGAAACTGGACTCCTTCCTTAGACTATAGACAAAAACAAACTTGAAATACATTAAAGGCTTAAATTCAAAATAGATTAAAGACTTAAATGTAAAACCCTAAACTGTAAAAACCCTGGAAGACAACCTAGGCAATACCATTCTGGACATAAGAACTGGCAAAGATTTTATAATGAAAATGCCAAAAGCAATTTCAACAAAAACAAAAAGTGATATATGGAAACTAATTAAAATAAAGAGCTTCAGTGCAGGAAAAGATACTAAAAACAGAGTAAGCAGACAACCAATAATGTGGGAGAAAATTTTTGCAAACTGTATATCTGACAAAAGTCTAATATCCAGCATCTACAAGGAACTTACACAAATTTGCAAGAGAAAAAAAAATCCCATTAAAAACCAGCAGAATATATGAACAGATACTTCAAAAGAAGACACACATGTAGCCCAAAAGAATATGAAAAAAAGCTTAGTATTACTGATTATTAGAGAAACGCAAATCAAAATTACAATGTAGCACCATCTCATACCAGTCAGAATGGTTGTAATTAAAAAGTCAAATAAACAGCAGAATGCTTATGCATTGTGGTTGGGAGTGAAAATTATTTCAACCATTGTGGAAAGCAGTGTGATGATTCCTCAAAGAGCTAAAAACAGAACTACCATTTGAACCTGCAATCCCATTACTTGGTATATACTAAAAGGAATACACATTCTATCATAAAGCCACATGCACATGTATATTCACTGCAGCATTATTCACAATAGCAAAGACATGGAGTCAATCTAAATGCCCATCAGTGGAAGACGGGACATAGCATATGTGGTACATAAACACCATGGAATTCTATGCAGCCATAAAAAAGAACAAGATCATGTACTTTGTAGGAACATGAATGGAGCTAGAGTATATTATCTTATGGAAACTAATGCAAGTACAGAAAACCTAATACTGCATGTTTTCACTTATAAGTGGGAGCTAAATGACGAGAACACGTGGACATAAAGAGGAGAACAGCAGACATTGGGAACAAAAAGAGGCTGGAAGGCAGGAGGAAGAAGAAGATTAGAAAAATTATTGAGTGCTAAGCTCAGTAGCTGGGTGACGACATAATCTGTAAATAAAAACCCCATGATATGAGTTTACCTATGTAACAAACCTGCACATGTACTCCTGAATCTAAAATAAGACTTTATTAAACAAATAAAAAAACAAACAGGAAGAGAAATACATCTTAGTTATAACATGCAAAAATGAAATAAATAAAAGAAAGCAGTATAAATTATACCAAATAAAAAATAGAGCTTTTTCTTCAAATATGTGATTGTTGTAACAGAATAGGAGAAAGCGTTCGTAATATATGTGACTGATAAATGACTTATGTTGATAATATGAAAATAATAATTACAACTCAATAATAAGAAGATAAACTATTTAAAAATTGTAAAACTATATAAATACTTTCCAAAATTGCATATTCAAAAGTCAACAATCACATGACAATAATTGTGTGACAAATATAGCATTTTTAGTCATCAAGAAAAAGCAATTCAAAACCCAATTGATATATCAATGCATATTCATTAAAATGGATACAAATAAAATATGGGCAATATAAAGTGTTATGAGAATATCAAACAATTGTAACTCTCAGTACAATTTATGTGGAAAATATTTTTGACAGTTGCTCACAAATATAACTATGTATTTACCCAACATATGCAGTTCATGCAAAGGAAATGAAAGCGTGTGTACACAAAGAATTGTATATGGATGTTCATAGTAGCTTTATTCAAGATAGCCCCCAAACTGTATATAAATCAAATGGTCATCAATAGGGGAATTAATAACACATTGTAGTTTATCTATAATGAATGGAATATTAATAATTAACAGGAAAGAGCTATGGATAAATACAGTAACATCTACTAAACTAAAATATATTATGCTGAGTGAAAGAAAAGTACGTACTGCATTTTTTCATTCAAATAAAATTTAGAAATTTTTTAATTGATTTTTTTATTATACTTTAAGTTCTGCAGTACATGTGCAGAACGTGCAGGTTTGTTACATAGGTATACACATGCCATGGTGGTTTGCTGGATCCCTTCCTTACATCTTACACAAAAATTAACTCCAGATGGATTAAAGATTTAAACATAAGACCTAACACCATAAAAACCCTAGAGGAAAACCTAAGCAATACCATTCAGGACATAAGCATAGGCAAGAACTTCATGACTAAAACACCAAAAGTAATGGCAACAAAAGCCAAAATAGACAAATGGGATCTAATTAAACTAAAGAGATTCTGCAGAGCAAAAGAAACTATCATTAGAGTGAACCAGCAACCAACAGAATGGGATAAAAATTTTTGCAATCTACCCATCTGGCAAAGGGCTAATATCTAGAATCTATAAAGAACTTAAACAAACTTACAAGAAAAAAACATCAAAAAGTGGGCAAAGTATATGGACACTTCTCAAAATAAGACATTTATGCAGCCCACAAACATGAAAAAAAGCTCATCATCACTGGTCATTAGAAAATAGCAAATCAAAACCACATTGAGATACCATCTCACACCAGTTAGAATGGTAATCATTAAAAAATCAAGATACAACAGACACTGGAGAGGATATGGATAAATAAGAATGCTTTTACACTGTTTTGGGAGTGTAAATTACTTCCACCATTATGGAAGACAGTGTGGCAATTCCTCAAGGATTTAGAAAAAGAAATACTATTTGACTCAGTAATCTCATTACTGGGTATATACCCAAAGGATTATGAATCATTCTACTATAAAGACACATGCAAACCTATGTTTATTGTGGTACTGTTCACAATAGCAAAGACTTGGAACCAACCCAAATGCCCATTAATGATAGACTGGATAAAGGAAATGTGGCACATATACACCATGGAATACTATGCAGCCATAGAAAAGGACAAGTTCATGTCTTTGCAGGGACATGGATAAGGCTAGAAACCCATTCTCAGTAAACCAACACAAGAACAGAAAAACAAACCTTGCATGTTCTCACTGATAAGTGAGCGTTGAACGATGAGAACATATAGACACAGGGAGGAGAACATCACACACTGGGGCCTGTAGGGGGTAGGGAGTGGTGGGGTAGGGGAGGGATAGCATTAGGAGAAATACCTAAAATTTAGAAATTTCAAACTCTGTTATAGTAAGAGAAACATATGAGTGGCTTTTGCAGGCCAGTAATAGATTGAGGCATACCTGCAAAAGCTCACAAAGAACTTTTTAAATTTCATGGAAATCTGTGTTGATTGTGGCAGTAGATACACATTTTTTTAAATAATCAAATAATGTAGTGTAAAAATACAGTTTATTGCAAAGAAATTATGCCCAAGTAAAGTTGATAAAAACAAAATGCAAAAGGAGTCACTCTTACTTCCAGATCTCAGTTTCTGGACCTACATATTCTAGCTATAAGGAAAAGAGCAGCATATACTGATTGATGGCTCAAATTATATATTAGTTCCTGTAAGATATGACGCTAGGATTTTTCTGTCCTCTCTATATTCTCCAACTAAAATTTCAGTAGGCCATTACATTGTTTCATCAGGAAAGTTGAGTCCATAAGGAGAAGTCTAATGCTGGCCTTCTTTTGCTATAAAATGCATTCTTGTTTTTTAAAGCAATTTTTGCATTGCATGGTGAGCATGTAGGCATTCCGTAAGTCCACAGATGGTGAAGCTGCCAGCAACACTTTGGACGGAAAAATCAAATCCATTCCTTGAATACTTGTCTATTCCAGTAGACACAAATTGTTATCTCTCAATAAAGGAAAGATTTGAATATAATCAACCTGACACCAGATGGATAGCTGCTTCCCCCAAGAGAATTATATAAGGGACTTGCCATTGGTTTATATTGTTGGAAGGGAGCCTTTTAGCATTGTTGATGACCAGACCAGTCATAGGTATAATCCATATTCATAACTTTAAGCACAGCTTCCATTCCTATTCTATCTCTACTTATTAAATGGTTCCCGTGAGAAAATACCCATCAGTGTGGCCAGGGAAGGAAGCTGATAGACATCCAGGAAAAATCATATTGTCTGTTTGATGCTCCTCTGCACTGGATGTCTTTGGATGAGGATTCATACAAGTAGTAAATAATTAATATCTTTCGACATATTGAGAGGCCTATCTACATAATTTTTCTCCAGAGGTTTTTGTCATATGCCCTAGTCATGTTCCATTTGTGCCCTCTGTCATCCAGTAAAGCTGTTGGCTACTACTTATAATTTAGAGTAGATTCAAAACTCTAGTTACATTTTATCGTTGGCAATGTGGGAAACTGTACTGCTAGATGTTTTGCCCACTGGGAACATTTCATTTTGCTGCTTTATTACGGAGACACCCCCTGATTGGGATTGTAATAATGTTAGTGGGAGCAGCTAGCAAGAGAATGAGATTAGAGGTAAGAACTGGGAATGAAGCTAAAGCTATTTCTATTTGTAGAGACAGAGAACTTAAAAAACAATGGAAAAAGTACTGAAAAAATTTTCATGGTATAAAATTAGCATACAGAAAACAATCTACCCAAATGTAACCAATTCAATATATAATAAAACAAAATGCTACAATAACAATAACTAAAAAATTAAAATACCCAGGGGCAAATTTAACAAAAAGAAAGTGCAAAACTGTATAAGATGTCATGAGATAAATGTGACTAATTCAGGCTAAAAATTGTGGACAGATGTCAAAAGAGTCACTTCCAGAAAAAAAAAAGAAATTCTTAATTTCTGGTGCCCTCATTATTTTTCTTTTTTCTTTTCTTTTTTTTTTTTGAAATGGAGTCTCACCCTGTCACGAGGCTGAAGTACAGTGGTGCAATCTCGACTCACTGCAACCTCCTCCTCCAGGGTTCATGTGATTCTCCTGCCTCAGCCTCCCGAGTAGCTGGGATTGCAGGCAGGCACCACCACTCCCAGATAATTTTTGTATTCTTAGTATAGACAGGGTTTCACTATATTGGTCAGACTGGTCTCCATCTCTTGACCTTGTAATCCACCCACCTCGGCCTCCCAAAGTGCTGGGATTATAGGCATGAACCACTGCACCCAGGCCCACACTTATTGTTATAATCTCTTCATCAATTGAAATTTCTCAGAGGAAGAAATACAATTAATAATGTGGCACTGAGAAAACTCTTTGAATTGAAAAACATTGCTCAGTTGTTTGAAATCTCTACCATTTGATCTTATGCTCACAGGCCAGTTTCTGGACAAATTTTGTTGAATAGAATTGTCTGTAATGATGAAATTGTAACAGTCTGCATTGTCTAATATGGTAGCTATTACTTTGTGTGCCTACTGAGCTCTTGAAATGTGGCTAGTGTGACAAACGAACTAAAATTTTAATTTAATCTAATCTAATTTATATAATTTAAAAGCAAATGTAAATAGCCACATGTGCCTCATGACTACCATATTGGATTATGAAGGTCTAGACTGAAGGCATGAACTAACTAGCACTGTGATAAGGCTAAAAGCATAATGGTTCTTTTAGCAAAGGCCCAAATGAGCCCTGTATATACTTTTTGGCACTTCTAACTCTCCATTTTGGGAACAAAATATTGACTGAGAAATCACTGGGGAGAGTACAGATTAGCATGTTTTCTAAATTTGTTGTGCTTTGATAATCATCTGTGTTGTAGCATACTTTTAAAATGGCTACAAAACTTTGCCACAACTCATATCACATGGTAAATGTGTTTTCTTTCCCTTATTGACTCTGGTCTTAAGCATGTGACTTGCCTTGTCCAATGAGATGTTACTAAACATAAAGCTTTAAAAAAGAACTTGTGCAATGGGGTCTGTCCGTTTAACAGTCTTGGAAGACTTCAACTGTGAATCAGTTTCACCATGCACTGGGTACCAACTTGTTTGAGTCTAGAAGGGGGAATACCCATAGACAAGTTACGTGAAGTGGATATGTTAACTTACAGATAGGTAGCAAGAAACAACAGAACCCTAGAAATTATTGTGAGCCAGTCTCCTGAGCCTCGGGAAAGCCACCTGGAGCAGATAGAGTCTTAGCTGTGCGTGTCCCTCTTCTATCACAGCTGAGGAACCCTGGAAAGTGGTCCAGCCTGCGTTTCTTATCCCAGGGCAATGTGCCTGCTGAGCTAAAGCATTGAAGAACATCCTGTTTCTAGGGGAGCATTGGAACAGAGCCAGGTTGTTCTAGCCAGCTCCCCGTCACCTTAAGACATTTCATTACCAACACATTTTATAGTTAACCTTGAAACCTACGAATGAGAATGTGAGAAGAACTGGGTTGCCCCAAGGCTACTCAAAGTACTGTTCTGCATTCAACCAACATGTGAACCACTCTGTGCCAGCCTGGTGGAGAATCAGGGACCATGTGTAGTAGGACTCCAGTTATTTTAGCTGTCTCAGATAAGATCATCACAATTTGTTCAGTTCCAGCTGACACAGCATCTGACTGCTAAGTAAACTAGCCAAGTTCAGTTGAGTGGGCTCAAAAGAACCATCAAGCTGACTCCTGAACAAATTGCCAAAGCATTAAATTGTAAGCTAAGTAAATGATTGTAATTTAAGCATCTCTGTTTAGGGGTAGGGTCTGTTATGCAGAAAAAGTAACTAATAAAAATGTTTTATTATTTCTCTGGCCCTTTAAAGAGATTCTCATTTCTTTCTCTTACCTAATGGCTCTGGTGAGGACTTCCAGTATCATGTTGAATAAAAGCGGTGAAATTGAGCATCCTTGTTTTGCTGAAGATCTTAAAGAAAAAGCTTTCAACTTCTCCCCATTCAATATGATGTAGGCTGTGAGTTTGCTATATTTGGCCTTTACTGGACCAAGGCACACTTTTTCTATACCTAACCAGCTGAGAATTTTTATCATGAAAGGATTTTGAGCTTTATAAAATGCTTTTTTTGTGTTTATTGAGATGATCATATGGTTTTATTGGTCTTTATTCTGCTGATGTGCTGTATTAGGTTTATTGATTTTCATATGTTGAAACAGCCTTACAACCCGGGGATAAATATCACTGGATCATAGTGAATGATGTATTTAATGTGTTGATGGATTAAGTTTGATAGGAGTTCATTGAATATTTTCGTATTTATGTTTATCAAGAATATTGGCCTGTAGTTTTCCTTTTTTATGTATCAGGGTGATGCTAATCTTGTAGATGGAGTTCAGAATAATTCCCTCTTTTTCAATCTTCTTGAAGAGTTTGAGAAGAATTCATGCTATTTCTTCTTCTAATGTTTGGTAGAAATCCGCAGCAAAGCCATCAGCTACTGGGCTTTTCTTTGATGGGAGAACTTTTATTAAAAATTTAATCTTGTTACTTGTAATTGGTCTCTTTAGGTTTTCTATTTATTCTTACTAGGTTGTATATGTCCAGAAATATATTCAATTCCACTATGTTTAATAATTTGTTGGAGTATAGATGTCTGCAATACTTCCTAACAATCCTTTGCATATCTGTGGTATCAATTGTTGTAATGTCTCCTGGTACAAAAATAAAACAAAAGAAATGGGATTATATTACTCTAAAAAGCTTCTGCACAGCAAAGGGAACAATTATAAGAGTGTAAAGACAACCTGCAGAAAGGAAGAAAATACTTGCAAACTATTCACCTGACAAGGGATTAATAATCCAGAATTGAAAAGGAACTCAAACATCATAACACCAAAGAAAACATATGAGCAAATAATCGGACATAAAAATAGGTAAATGAGCTGAATAGACACCTCTTTAAAAATACATAAAAAATGTTTAACATCAGTAATAATCAGAAAAATATAAATTAAAGCCACAAAGGGATTTCATCTCATCCTAGTCAAAATGGCAACTTTCAAAAAGACAAAAAATAAAAAATGCTGGTTAATATGCAGAAATAAGGAAGCTCTTGTATGCTGTTGGTAGGAGTGAAAACAATATGGAGAGTCCTAAAAAAAATTACAAAAAAAAACCTAAAAAATCTTAGTTTTTAGTTTTCTTAATAAAAACAAAAACATTAATAGAACCATAGGATCCAGTAATCCCACAACTGAGTATACATCCAAAGGAAAGGAAATCAGCATGTTGAACAGATATCTGCACTTTCATATTTATTGCAGCACTATTTGCAATAGCCAAGATATAAAATCAACCTAAATATCCATCAATAGATGAGTGGATAAAGAAAATGTGGAATATACAGTCAATAAATTACTATTCAGCCAATACAAAGAACCAAATTTTGTCATCCATGACAACACGGATGAATTTGGAGGACATCCTGCTAAGCAAAATAAGCCAGATACAGAAAAATAAATACCACATGTTATCTTTCAAATGTGGAAGCAAAAGATTCTAATCTCATAGAAACAGACAGTAGAATAGTGGTTACTACAGATTAAGAGGGTGGATGGGGGAGTCTGGAGGGTTAGCCAAAAGTTGACTAAGAAATACAAAGTACAGCTAGATAAGAGGAATAAGGTATAATATTCTATAGCATTATAGCATGACTGTAATTAACAGCAACTTACTGTGTATTTTCAAGTAGCCAGAAGAACAGTTTTTAAATGCCAACCACATAAATAAAGGATAAGTGTTTGAGGTAATGAACATACTAATTGACCTAACTAGATCATTACACATTGTATGTATAAAAATATCACACTCACTCCATAAATATGTGTGATTATTATGTATCACTTAAAATTAATAATAAAAGCAAAAAAGGAGGATTTTGGACACTTGGTGAATTAATAGAACTTCTCATGCCCTGAAGCGAATTACCACTATTGATTTATGTACTAGGTTGCATCTTCTAACTTCTACTCCTCCAAGATTTTGAAAAGCTTTGAAATTGAGAATGAACAGTTAAGAAAATGAAGCAAGCAGGGAGGGAGAATCATGATTTCTGATCTTTAACCTAAGAAATTTTGGTCATTGGATTCATATACATACAGTCACAGGTGAAAAATTAATATTTAATATTCCTTTGGATATTTATCTGAATAAAAATTCACAAAGGTATTTAGTCTTTAAATTCCAATTAGCATGAAAATTTTAAAATAAAAAGTGGTTAATATTTAAAATGTTAGCAGTGGCATATTATTATTGGAGGGTCTATTCATTGGAAAATCATAATAATGTCAGTTAACTTACTTTCAAGCTACTGGTATGCTATTTTGGACATAATTAGGGAAGAGAATTTGAACAAATTCTCAGCCAGGCATGGTGGCATGCACCTGCAGTCCCAGCTATGCAAAAGGCTGATGTGGGAGGATCTTTTGAGCCCAGGAGTCTGAGGCTGCAGTGTGCTACGATCACATCTATGAATAGTACAGACACTGAACTTCAGCCTGGGCAATACAGAGAGATCCCATCTCTTTAAAAAGGTACATTTTCAGCATTAGATGGTTATAGAATGTCTTTGTAGCTTTTATAACTAATATATTTTCCAAGATACTTCAGAGCCTTTTCGGGACTCTACTTCCCACTACAGATCACAAAAGCAACCTAACAGAGCAATAGTCGGTAATGAAAAAAAAACACCCTCAGGATGCTGTGGCTGCCTTTCCCCAGGGGTGCTCATCTCATGGAGAGGCCTGCTTAGGACACCATTGCTTGTGACTGCGAGCTAATCTACCTAATTTGTGAGTTGAGTTAAAAGGTTTATTATCAGTTTTTTTTTTGTCTACAATTTAGCTGTTATCAGCAATAAATTTAATCTTTTGACCTCCATCTGACATTTAATTCCCATAATATCCATTTGTTTCAGAACGTGAATAGTGTATTAATTACATTAAGCTAAGACCAAACAACACACATACACACGCCACGTCATGCTACATATTCAAAGCAAGTTCTCAAGTTTAGCAAGTATCAGCTCTTCATATCAGGACTCAGGAAACTCCACGATGGGATCATGTACCTGCATCATCTGGAAATCAAAGGCTCTTCAATCACCATGGTAGGTCAAGAAACAGCTTGGGAACCAAGCACTAGAAATGTCATGGTTCAGCTTTAAAGTTACACAGATGATTTCCACTCACATTTTGTAAGCCAGAAGAGTCACAGGGCCATACCTAACTTCAAAGCAGTAGGAGACATTCACAACATCGTTCACAAGGGCTTCCTTCTTTAAAACATTTTTTTCCTCCTGCATCCTCTATAAATTTTGCTACAACTTCAAAGTATTTAGCAGCTACTGACTGCAGGGAGAGGAGTCTGTGGAAACAAGATAAGGTAGTGTCTTCGTTGCTGTTTTCCACTGCCAGTGACACCAATCAGCTCAAGCTGTACTACATGCTGAGAGCAGCTGCCAGTATTCAGTTCAACCATGGAACACTGATATTAATATATAGGTAAGGGTGGGTTAAAAAGCATTCTCCAGATCTCCTGAATGTGGGACTTTGTTCAGCTAGGAACTTTTTTGGGGTGGTTAGCATGATTATGTCTGCACCCTCCTTGGTGACCTGGGAGAAAGCTCAGGTAGGGCTCCATGAAGCCTGCCTCATTTCACCGTGGGAACTTTATAATCTCGGTAGTGCAAGGCTGGTGGAGGTGATGGGCCATCTTGGTATCTGCCCTCTGCCTACTTACTGTGCCCTCTGTCATCTTTCTGTATCTCACCTTCTACACCCCAGCAGTTCTAGGCGTGCCTTTGGATTCTAGGGCTCATTAAACTCCAAAAGGAAATGTGTCTTTTTCTCTTTCTTAGAAATTACACTGCTTAAAAGACTCCCTCGTCACCAAAACCCTTGTTTTTCCTGAACTGTTTGGTATAATTGTTAACACCATGTCAGATGAATTCTGAGGAATTTGGTATTTTTGCTTTCATTTTTGAAATTGCTTGCATGAATTATTGCACTATTTTGATCAGTTATCTGATTTGGTCACTAAGCTCCATGAGGCTAAACATATTTCTTATTGCTGGTAAACATAAGACAATTCAATATATCCTCCTAAGCATAACATTAGAATAGAAATATTTTTAACAACTGGAGATGATTTTATTAGACTGCAAATTTATTTCGTCTAGTGGTTTAAAATGATGATTATGTGTCTCAGTGCATTGTCAGTGTTAATGTAAGACCCAGATAAATTCATTTTTAGGAAGTAGCAAAAACATATAACTAGAGCTTTCTGATTGTATCTTTAATATATAATATTTACATTTAAAGCAACAACATCATCATTGTAAGAAATCTTAAAACATCAAATCGCGATGCATATCCATAATTTAACTGACATTAAATTGTTAAATATATTTATAAGATAATAGAAAAACATGGGGCAGATTTTACACATTTAATTATACAGAACTGGTACAATAGTTTTAGAACCAAAATAGTGTCACATGAGTTAATATGTTACTAAAAAAATAGAAAGGTTAAAATGACAGTAGGTAAAGTAGAAGAGAGAGAAGAGGAGAAAAAGAGGCAAAAAATAAACACAGAGAGAGAAAGAGATAGATTGGAGAAAGGGAGAGGGAGGGAGAGCAAAGCAGTATATGAAAAAAGAGAAAAAATAGTAGCTTTGTTTTATTACAGTACCCGATTAAAAGACTGGATCCATTATCATCATTTCACCAAAGAGGTTTAGGGAAGTAATTCTGTTTGCTACACTTGGTGTTTATTTAAAAGGTAAGAAAGCGATCACACACTACTGTCAGCAAAAATTTAATTGTAGTTAAGCACTGAAGCTTAGAAGCGTTCATTTTCCTTGGCTAAATTATGTTCAAACTTGTAAGGGAAATAATCTGAGAGTTTGGTGGGAAGTCTTTGAATGCCTATAAAATAGGGGCTATTTGATTTGTCACAGAGATAGTTCTCATCTTGAATATGATTGCATTTCTTTGTGTTTTGATCAGTAAATTTTGAAACCAGTCCATGTTTCAAAGACCTGTAAAGCTGAGCTTTCGGTGACTGTAAATCAGAAATGTAGAGTATGGTTCTCATACCAGCAGTGTCAGTTTGATTTAAAAATATCTGAAATATTCTAGTCCACCTTTCCACATAAATAGAAGACATAAAAACTTTCATGAAGTCTCAACAGAAAACAGAAAAAGACACATGCTTCCCTGTTTCTGATCCCTACCTCTGATCCATTTATTCACAGACATACAAATCAACAAATGTACTAAACACATAGACTCAAATATACACATATGAAAGAATAATGTTCTTTCTGATGTAATCGAAATCTGGGCACAAATAAAATACACACGAGTGACTTCTCAGGTGATTTTCTTTGATTTACAAAGTGGGTCATCTAAGCTAATTTTCCAGGTAACAGTGTAAGTCTCTTAAGAGCATTTCAACATAGTACCACAAACAAAGGTGGTTTGAAAAAAAAGGAATTTATTATTTTAAAGTTTTGGATACTAGAAGTTCAAAATCAAAGTATCAGGAGAGTCAGGCCTCAGTCACTGCTAGAAGTGTACAGAATAGTGCAAGAGAAGAATTATTCTTGCTTTTCCCTAGTTTTTGGTGGTAGTTGCTAATGTAATGTATTCATTAGTCAGCTTATAGCTACATCATTCCAAATTCAGCTTCTGTTATCACATAGCATTCTTCTCTTGTGTGACTATTCATGTTGTCTTCCTCTGTGCATGTCTTTCGTCTCTCTTTTAGGACACCAGTCATATGGGATTTAGTGCTTGCCACACTCCAACTTGGTCAACATGGTGAAACCTCATCTCTACTAAATATATAAAAATTCGCCAGGCATGGTGGCGGGCACCTGTAAACCCAGCTACTTGGGTGGCTGAGGCAGGAAAATCACTTGAACCTGGGAGGCGAAAGTTGCAGTGAGCCAAGATCGTGCCATTGCACTACAGTGTGGGCAAAAAGAGTGAAAGTCCATCTCAAAATAAATAAATAAATAAATAATAAAAATAAAAATATAAAAGTATAATGAAAAGGATAATAATGCATAAGGACTTGTTAATTGTAACATTCACGTATTTATATTTATGTAAAAACATTTTTATTATGCATACATAGTAATATATTTTATGGTTGTGCAACATGTAATCCATGCAGTTGTATTCATAATGTACATCTACCAGCTATAAGGTCTTATATTTAGACTTTTTATTATAAATGCATATTGATTGTTTCCAAATATAACTTACTTTAAACACTTTTGTAGTCTCTTTGAGCCTAAGATATTTGTCCACATTTTACAGCATTTCTATTTTCCTCACTCACGGCTCTTCTCTTTCTTGGATATCTAGCTTAGATTATATATTTCTTTCGGTTTTCTGTTGTCATTTCTATTCAGGACTCTGTACATGCTGTCCATTCTCTCTTCCTACAGCAATTTCCTGAACTTTTCATAGAGCTGCTTCTTTCAGGCCTCTATGTAAACACTCCTCTGTAGACAAGGCTTTTCCAGCTCCTTGAAATATGCTGTCTCAGTACCTGTATTATAATAAAATTTGTAACGCAATTGTTCCTCATTTTATTTTTTGTTTTTAATACTGTAGAGGCAGGGTCTGTGACTTTTTTTTAAATCTATCCAGCATTTCCTAGTACTCATAATGCATTAGCTCAATAAATGTTCCCTCATTCTCCCTATTTTGGGAATTTTACCATCATCATTTCAGTTTTCAAGTCTGAATCCTAGAAGTCTTCTTGGTTACACTCCTTCTCCCTTAAGAGGAGACACATACATTTATATATATATATGTATATATATATATATAATTATGTAATATATATAATTATACATATACATATATAATATACATAATATATATAATTATGTATATATATTATAATATATATGTACACACACATATATACACACATGTATATATATGTGTGTCTATATCTATACAGTTTTTGCCTCTTTAATATGTCTTCCACATCTCCTTTGTTTTTGTTTTGAGACAAGGTCTCATTCTGTTGCACAAGCTAAAATGCAGTTGCAAGATCTCAGCTAACTGCAACCTCTGCCTCCAGGTCTCAAGCAATCCTCCCACCTCAGCCTTCAGAGTAAATGAGACTATAGGCATGCACCACCAGGCCTGGCTCATTTTTGTGTTTTTTCTTTTTTATTTTATAGAGACAGATTCTCTCTGTGTGGCCCAGGTTGGTCTTGAACTCCTGGGCTCAAGTGATCCACCCACCTGGGCCTCCCAAAGTGCTGGGATTACAGAGATGAGCCACCACACTCATACCAATATCCCAACTTCTTTATAGCCCTCTCACCATCTTAAGCCTCGCTATCAGAATCTCTTACTTGATCTATGACAGTACTCTATCAATGACATACACTCTTCATACCTGTCCTGTTGTAGCCCATTCTCAATTTTCTCAGGAGATCCTTAAAAATATTATTTAGATCATGCAGTTCTTTTTTAAAAACTGTCAGTGGTTTTAATGGCTTCTACTGTTTAGCGATGAAGAGAAAAATCCTTCACGTTACCCATAGGTTTTGACTATAGCTAATGGGTTTCTGCCCAGGCAAAAGTCATCATTTCCCTCTTTGTTCTGCCCATTTGTGGTATATGGATTTTCTCTAAGATCTCCAAAACTTTCATGTTGTCTTCTACCTTAAGGAATTTATAAGTGTTGTTTTCTATGTAAGAAATAATTCTTCCTGTTCTAATTCTCCATTCATACGTAATTCCAACTCATTCTTAAAATATCAATTCTAAGGCCATGATTCAGGAAAACCTTCTTTAACTTTGCAGACTCAATCAGAGTCCAGTATTTTTGCTCTTAAAGTACATTGCTATATTACAATAATTTCTCTTTATAGCATTAAATAGATATATATTATATGTTCATATGCACATATAGATGCTTAATTTACTGTTAGCTTTACCTCATAATATTCAGATGTAAGAAATGGAAAGTTTTTTTTTAGAGCAAAAAATACAATGCTTCTATTGCCTACTAATACTTTTAGAGAATAACTCTAAGAAAGTATACAGTTTGGATGAGATACTGAGCTTCCAGATGAACTCAAAGGCATCATTCACTGACAGCCACTTCTGACCAGAGACTGGGACAGAAATTAACACCTTTCCTGGTGTGTTCAAGGCCTTAGCATTAAGTAATCTATCTTTCACCTGTCTCTGTAGTTATCCACCATGGAGAGCAGTGCTAGACACAGATGCATTGGTCCTTACATATGGGAAATTTTGAAACTCATTTACCTTTTCTGGTCATAGGAAAGAGATTTATCATCCTTCCTGCCAGTTAGGTGTTATTATCTCATCTCCCAGAGCCAGCCTTGCTTACTTCTCTCACTGAGCCATTTCAGAACAGAGTTTAGCAGTGAAGTAGGTGTGTTTGGAGATGAGAAAAGGGGAGACATTCGTGGACTTCTGCGAAATCTTAAACCTTGTGATTTCAACTGTGCAAAATAAAATCTTTTGTTTCTCTTCAACAAGGAACCCAGACAAAATAATATCAGGATTGAGTTTGCATCTTAGAGCATAATAGTGGAAGTATTTTTTTATTTGAAAGAATAAAATCCTTTGGGAAAGTGTTTTTCATATTTTTTCTTTTTGATTCTCAATATACAAATGCTCATGGAAAGAAAGCAGAAGTACAAGGGATCAAATCAGTAAAAATACACCCTTTTCCCTCCTATACTTAGTTTTTCTCCCCAAACGCAACCTCGATACTAATTGTTTGTGTAGCTTTCAAAGATACAAGAATTCTCATTATCAAGATAGACTTTTTTTTTAATACAGTGACCTTTACAGAGACCTTTTCATATTAGGATCACACATCTTTATTATCTTGCCATTATCGTCATTGTCATCTGCCCTTATTCCTGTTGCTACCATTTTCTGAGCCTTTTGAAAAGTCTGCAGTATAAAACATTGATCAGTTTCTCAAATTTTTTCATTTCCTGCTTAGAATTCAGCATTCTTTGTTCTCTTAATTCTGTTACGACTTGACTGGCTGTTTTCCAGCTCCCAATATTTCGTTGATTTGTTATATGTTCCTCTGTCCTGCCCGCCTCCTTAACTTTATGCCTGCCTCCTTGACTTTATGCTTCTCTTTCTTTTTAATTATGTTTTCCTTAATCACTTTAGTAAAGTTTTAGAGGGAGTGAAATTATATGTGCATATTCAACTCACAGTTTGAACTTGGAATCTCTTTTAATCTTCTTTTAAGCTCTGTAGAAGGAGAATCAGTAATTTCCCTATAAATGGACAGACAGTAAATAATTTAGCCTTTGCCAGACAATGAGACTCTGTCACAACTATCATGTATGCCTTTGGACTTTGAAAGCAGTCATAGACAATGCATAAATGAATGGGCACGGTTGTGTTCCAACAAAACTTTATTTACAAAAACAAGTATTGTGCTAGATTTGATTAGCGAGCCATAGATTTTCCTGCCCTACAGCTTAAAGAACTACCCATTAATTATTTCAACAAATATTTCCCCCCACATCTTTCTCCTTTAATAGGCATTAAACTCTATGAAATCAGGGACTCTAATTTTTCTGTCTCTCTTTCCCTCTCTCTCTTCATACAGACATGTTCTCGTGCACGCTCTCTCACAGACACAGACACACGTGGAGACACACAGACACAGATTAGTATTTGGAAACATCAAAATTTATACTCTATAATTTGCATATGTTATTATTTCCACCCAACTTTTATGTGGAAGTTACTCCTTTGCCCATTTTGAAAACTGATTTAATTTAGTAATTAAATCTTCGCTGAACAGATGAGAAACTTTAGGAAGTCAGAGGATGAGTAACCTCTTTCTAAATTGAGAACCTCTTTCCCTTGTGAAAGGATATACTTTCCTATCTATGTGAGGTTGATACCTAAAGATACAGTAGGAAGAATAAGAGTTGAATTTCTTATCTGAGCAGACCTTTTGCAGGATAGCATTGCACTATCGAGGACTGATGTGTGTTTACAGCTAACCCATTCTCCTGTGAGTGCTTTCACACTGTACTTTAGAGGACATCCTACTGAGCCCTTCTGACAACTCCCAGGAATAAAAGGCAATTGCTCCTGGCTTATGCCACATTGTTGGTTAGCACAGAGCTTCTAAGTGATGAGGCTTTATAGGAAAGTGGTTTTCTGCGCCATGATAAGCATTGTTGTTTAAGTGATAAATATTTGTCTGAAACTTCATTTTGGCATTTACTTTTCTACCTGTGGTGTTAGTTGAAATTTTAACTTAATCACCATTGCATATGCATACTATGCATGCCCTTCCCAGTATATACCCACACACTCATGCAGCAAAAGCCAAATGAATAAAACACCTGATTTACAGTCTCACCTTTGTTTTACCCTAGTGTCCTAGTATTTTTTTAGATGTTTTCAGTTTTTGAATTGTCTTTTAATTTTGTTCTGGATTTAAATAATTGGCTCTGGTTTGTACACTACCTTTATCCTAATGTATTTCATGTAAATATTCTCTCCTTCCTTTTACTCTGGCTCCATAGTTTGAAGATTTTCAGTGGCAGAATAGGGAGTGGTTCAGCCTTACATATTTTGTCTCTTTTTCTGACAATCTGGCTCTTCCAAGGTCAGATCTGACTGAGGGGAAGTAAAAACAATAGTAGCACAACTGTACTTAGCTGGCGTTATTTGCAGCTCTCGTTTGGCTACGACCACGCACTGTAATGACAGGTACCCACCCACGTGCTACATATATTACTATTTTCAGGAGTTTTAGAGTCCCACTCTTCCCACAACTCACCCCTTATGCTATTTTTTGGCAAGGATTTTTGGCCTCTTTATTCCAACAGTTCTCTTCTAGGGTCTCCCCATCTCATCAGGTGGATGTCTTCACCCAGCTATGTCGAAGCTGTCTTCTCAACCCAAGAGAAAACTCAGATATCACCGCCAAGCTACAGTCTATAAATGCTGGCTGGTCCTACTGCCACCCCTCACTCCTGCCCCTACTATTATGGGCAATTTCAGATGGCATCCAACACTCAGTTTTCTCTTGACAAGAAGCACTCACTTCTATCTCTGCAGCCCAACCCCAGAAAACTCCTGAAACAAATATATCATACTTTCTCTCAAATTATTTTGACTCCTGGTGGGAGCATTTGGTGAGCTTATGATACCCTCCAGCTCAGCAAGTGTCAACCAGGAAAGAGGCCACATGTCCCCAGTTGTGATTTATGAGCACATATCAAAGAAGAAAGATGTGGGGAAAAATATTTGTTGAGATAATTAACGATGAGTTTTTTAAACTATAGGACAGGGAAATCTTTGGCTCACTGATCAAATCTAGCACAGCACTTGGTTTTGTAAATAAAGTTTTGTTGGAACATAACTGTGCTCATAATGCATTCCTTGACACTTGCTTCCAGGGCCATACAGCAGAAGAAGGACTTCAACAGCAGGAAGATAAAAGCCGTGGTTCTGTATGCCCCCTGAACTCCCCTCCAGGGTCATGGTGTGTCTACTAAGAAATCTTCTGGAAGTACAAAATGGGATTGACTGGTACAATTTTTTTCATCTTTAAATGAACACAGTGGCAGTGTTTGTCACCTCTATTTATAATGAACAGGATATGTTCACTCATTGTCTTCAACTTTTAGAGGTGTGAAAGAAATTGTGAACTGACAAGGAGAGACACATTGTGTCTCTTATTACATAAATTTCCACACTGCCTTTTATATTTTAATGATTTCATATAATAACTATACAATACATATAACATAATATTTATTTATATATTATACATATAAATATATATGTGTATATGTACATAGATATATACATATATACATACGTATATACAAATACATATACATATAAATATATATGTTTATATATGAAATCTATAATAAAGCTATTGCCATATTTGTGGTATTTCATCTTCAATGAATTTCGTCTTTCTCTCATTCCCATATGTCGAATTTCAATAACATTTAATTTAGTTTAAAAAATGAAAGATTATTGTTCAGGCACAGTGGTTCATCCCAGCACATTGGGAGGCTGAGCTGGGAGGGTCACTTGAGGCTAGGAGTTTGAGATAAGCCTGGCTGAAATGTTCAAACCCTGTCTCTACTAAAAAAAATATAAAAATGAGCCAGGCATGGTGTGGTGGTGGGTGTCTGTATTCCCAGCTATTTGGGAGGCTGAGGCAGGAGAATCACTTGAACCTGGGAGGCAGAGGCTGAAGGGAGCCAAGATTGTGCCACTGTACTCTAGCGTGGGTACAAAGCAAGATTCTATCGAGAGAGAGAGAGAGAGAGAATTTCACATTATTTCTAACACAATTTTTACCTTTAAAAATTATTTCATATTATATGTATAATAATTATTTACTTATTGCAGTAAATATCAACATTAATTCAATTATTAAAATCATATTCTTGAGTTATATTTCTGGAGTCATAAATGAAATGCATGATAAGTGTAGTGAAATATTTAATTTTACAAGCAGGGCATGAAACCGGAACATCCAATGAAACCTAAGAACCAAATTGTATTATTTTGGCATATTGACATGGTTTTGCTCTGTAGCCCCACCTCAATCTCATCTTGAATTTTAATCCCCACGTGCCAATGGAAGGACCCAGTGGGAAGTGACTGGATCATAGGGGCAGTTTCCCCCATGATGCTCTCAAGATAGTGAGTGAATTCTCATGAGATCTGATAGTTTTATAAGGGGCTCTCCCCTTCATATTCTCTCTCTCACCTGCTGCCATATACCTGCTTTCCCTTCTGCCATGATTGTAAGTTTCCTGAGACCTCCTCAGCAATGCAGAACTGTGAGTCAGTTAAACCTATTTCCTTTATAAAATACCGTGTCTCAGGTATTTCTTTATAGCAGTGTGAAAATGAACAAATACATGTATGAACAACTAATAGGATAGAAAGTAAATTTTGGGGATTCAAACTTTTCTCCTAAAAATGCAGTTGATATAAGGAACTTATCTTCTAGGATTTAATACTGTAGAGAATAATTGCAAGATCATTACAGGATAATTCTGAGGTCAACTTGATTTTTTCCTCTTTAGGTATCCATTTATTTAATTGTAATCTTGGATCCTTATGAGATTTTCTTCAAATAAAAATTTTATCTACATATCTAGACCTGGGTGTGTTTTTATTTTTTTTTCTGGAATATAATGAGTCTTCAACAAAAAATAAATATAACAGTCATAAAGGAAAATAACATAAAAATTCTAACATTGCAAATAAACATAAAATGAAAGTCTGCCTTGTATTATTTTGCAACTGTTCCAACATTCTTGTCTATAACAGGCTTTCTTAACTTCGGTGCCACCGGCATTTTGAACTGGTTGATCGTTTTTGTGCAGAGCACACTTGTGTGTTATAAGATTTTTTTTTTTTTTTGCTGGATCCTCTGGCACCTAACCAATATATTCTATTACGATCAATCATTTCCTTCAAGACATGATAATCCAAAATGTCCCCTAACATTGCCAATGTCCCCTGGAGGGCAAAGTTTGCTCCTCAGTTGACAATCTTTGCTCTAAGCATAAAGATTTTATGTGCTTCACTTTTATAAGATAATAAAATATTTTTTAAATAACAGGAATATATACTTTTACCTCATTTTCAGATACATCTCCTCCCACTTTCCATTACATCCTTCCTATTTTTATTATGTTATTATTTTTAATAATAGTCTTACATTTTAAAGCTTCTATAATATAGGTGTCTTCCTTGATTCATTTCATGTAGTACCCATAACTCCTTCATCCTCTTTACCTCTCCTCCATTTTACCTCCAAAATTCTATGATGTTCTATTATTTTTGTTTTTAATAGCATTCAGTCTTTTTAGTCCAGAGAATTATTAAAAAATAAATTTCAAATGTCTTACAAAGCACCATGCATATAGCTGCTGTTGACATAAAGAAATGACTATACATGATTAGAAATTCAAGAAGCACAGAAAGGTCCATAAAACAAAGTAAAAACTTTCATTTATACAATAGCTCAGTGTCTTCCTCCAAGAGAATCTGGTCACCTTGGATGAGAATTTAATATTGCAGAAACAAACAGATAATCGTGTACACATACAGAATAAAATGCAATTGAATTTCTGTTGCTTGAAACATAACATTGCGGACATATGAATTGTCTTTTTCATACTCCCTCAAGTGCTTAAATCCTAGTCCATAACTGTTTGTTTCATTATTTGTTTAGAACATCCATGACTGTCTTTGTGAGGTAACAGCAGCCTACTTGCAGCCAGTGCAGGCATAAAGCAGAGGGATTTAGAAATAGGTTAGATCATTTTCTTATCGCTCTGTCTTCATAGAGAATACCATAAGAAGGTAGCGGTATGAGTTTGTGGGAGGACTTGGTACGTATGTGGAAGACATTAGGTAACTTCCTATAGGTTGTTAGCTGTGGCATTGATCATGTCGGAGTACTACCTGAGACATTGATTACCACCTGCACACCTTGACTCAGCTACAGATGAATAAATATACCCTCAGACACAGAATACAGTGTAAGAGTCGATTTAGGGATCGTCAGCTGCTCTCAAAGGGTGATTGCAGCTAACGGATCTCTACTCACTGTTCCTCCTCACATTTATTCAGTATAGATTTAATAACAGAGGTTCTAAGTCAAGAAGCTTGCGGATAATTAACATAGTTAAAAGAGTGACTTTACTAATGATAAAAGGTTTTTGGCTGGGCCCAGAACAAACACCATTAACAGGTAATCTTCCTTCGACCTCCCCTTGAGAGGACCATCCAGCACAATTCACATGAGTAAACAGTTGGGGTAGAGACAAAGGAATGTAGGGTAAACAGACTTAACTGTGGAAGCTTTTGTTATATTTAATCTTTACCTTATGATCTAATGCTCTAAAGTAGGAACTGGCTGCCTTCAGCCTGTTCCATAAGTTAATAAAAATCTTTTGGCCTTTCAAAAGTTTAAGACGATAATCTTACAACTTTCCCTAAGATTTCCCTTAATATTTTTCCAACCACCCTAAGTGAATCTCAACATGTTCATGCTTGAGTTGCATCATGGTATGTCCATGTTGATGAAAGGTCTGAAGGTACAGACTGCCTCAGTATTCTCCAAGCCAAAACAGTAATCATTTCCTTAAAAGAGAACAGGTATGTCCTGAAATGTTCCAAACCTTTTTGAGTTTCTATTGTGATTCTTTTATTTGAGTGTGGTGACAGGATCCACAAAGCATTCTGAGAACTCACTAACTTCTTCAAGAAGTTTTGAATTTTCAGGGACCCCACAGTAGAATCACAAAGATAACTACTACATACTGGACCAGTGGATAGCCATAACATGTTTGGTCTTCACTCAAATCTGTGTCATTTGCTTTGCTTTCATTGCTAAGGCAATAAAGCATGCAGTTGACTCAAAAGAGCATATCAAGCGTTATTCAGGTATTTTATTGGTGGGATAACAAGATAAATCACTTGTCCTTTATTAAGAAGATAATACTTAGTAGTGGCTTTACACTTACATAGCATCTTGCATCCCAAAATTTCATGGAGATAGAGTCTGCTCTATTCACTGAATTGATCTCTTGTTCTCTGGTGTATATGTGGACTGTCACTGTGTTTAGATTACTTGTTACTATTTTTCTTCACAATAAAAAATAGGCATGGTCCCTTTAATACAGTGTGGCATTCTGTAAAATAGTAAGATATCTAGATTCCTAATCACTAAACTGAAATTCAGGAATAGAGGGCTGACTTACCCCAGAGGTAGAATTTGTTGTGACATTAATCCTGTTGCTACCCTCAAATCTCTGCATTTTTTTTAGTTCTACTAAGACCAGAAATCCTATATAAAGTGAACATAAATTGAGTTCTCCAGAGCACCTCATCCAAGAGAGAATAATTAGTAAAGAGTGTTTCAAAATGCTGGGCCTTTTGTCACAAATCTATGGGTAAAATATTTGTTGAAAGATACATCAGAGTAATTTAAAGAAATATACTTTGAGGGTCAATATGCAATATAACATAATGAATTCCTTACTTTCCTAATTCACTAGATTTATTCCCTGCTTTTTGTCAGAGATTATCTGGCAACTCAATTTAATTTAAGTAGGGTCAATAATTAATCTCAGTTTTCATGAAATGGCTAAGTCAAATGTGAACATAATATTGTTTTCAAGTAAACATTGCAAATGTAAATGTGCTCATATATGAAACAATATTGACACATTCACACCACTTTAAAATATTTCTCTGGATTTTTGTTGGTGGTGGTTGGTATTGCTCACATATTCTCAAATTCCCTACATTTGTGTGAACATAATGAAGTTTTTTTTTGGCACTAATGTCTTCTGTTTGTGAGCTTTTTTTTTTTTTTTCTAGACTGTATTTTACTACAAGGGCATGCTAGAATTTTATTCTAGTTCTTGACATGGTATCAGTGAGAGATGGGACACAAAGAAAATATTGGCTTCTTGTTTTAAGAAATTAGCATTTATGAGAGACTGACCATTCAAACAAGAACAATATAGTACGACTAAAGACACTGCCTCCCTTGGAGAGATAGTAACATTGGTGAAGAAACAGATCTTCCAGAAACAATAACAGTATTTTTTTAGAGCACAGAATCAGAAAACCATGAGGCTGTTTTGGAGGCAGTTAACCTGGTTGGGAAGATTATTTGAATATGAGCAGAGAGATATTAAACTGAAAATACGGATTTGAACTTGGTATTAGAGGCTTTGAATAACATTTGTATTTTGGTTAGCAGGCAAATATTTTGAACAGAACTGTGCCTAAATCAAATTATCATTTAGGGAAATTAATTTGACAAGAATGTGTAGGATGAATTAAAAAGGTAAGATAATGGAGACAGGAGCACCAATTAGGTAACTAAACAATATCCCTGGTGAGAAGTAATGAGGATACTACTGAAATAATTGCAGAAGGAATGGAGAAGAATAAAAGGTTAACACTAATCTCTGGTCTCTTGACTGTTTATAGACAGGTGCAATTATCAGGTATCTGCCCTTTAAATGCTAGGAGTAATACTTTATATTAATCCACTTAATATAGCATTTTACAATAATGCTTTATTAAACTTAACATGAGATTAATAATTAAATATGTAGCTAAGATACTCACCTAGGTCAAGATAGGGCAAAGGAATAGGCAGAATGGGTGAAAGGAAGTTTAATAAGAGCTTCACGAATGTGTCAGGACACTGGAATTATATGGAGAATTTTTAAGAAGGAAAGTGAAGAGATCTGCATGTCACAGGAGAAAATTCAGACTTAGAAATTCTGAAGTGATTCTATGACATGTTCATATTTGCAAAAGATCTCCATTTGAGTCTGATGCACAATCAAGGCTTGACCAATTTGCAGATAGATCAGCTAATGAGGAAGACTCACAAAGAAACATACACCTACAGTGGAGTTTTGTGGCACTCTGCATTTCAGAGGATGATGTCTCCACAGTTTTATTCTGTTCTTACATGTGATTCTGTTCTATAATGTCCACTCTGTTGCTCTTCTCACTAGAGCTTGAAAATCTGAACTTCCTGCTTTTGTGTACATCTTGATAACCTGTCATGTATTTCTGAACTGAAGACATTAACTTCATGGTAAAATGTCCATTTTACTCAAGAGTCTTCCTTCTATCATCAGGAAATTCAGATGTAGCAAACTGGTATAAACTTCTGCAAAGAAGTTTTGATAAGATTGGTACTAATGTCTACCTCAGTTGTGGTTAAATCAGGAAAGATATGAGTCTCTTTAGAGTTTCACCAGCTAAGTTAAATTTTTATGGCTTAATGATTTTTGCAAAAGTCCACTTACATATTTTTCTGAACTTAGTGTAAAAGTATATGTATACCTCTTCTCTTTCCATTCCTCTCTTTATCTCTCTTCACCACCGACTTCCTCCCCTCTGACCCACACACACTTTCAGATCTTCTTAAGTTTATTGTATACACTGAAATAATTAATTCACCTCACATTGTCTAGCAATATTTTTCCAGAGAATGGTTTATATGTTTGGACTCACCATTAAGCTCATCCTGTCAATTTATAGCAGAACTCTTTTACCGAAAAAATTGCCAAAAGGTAAAATTTACCTTTTATCTTCATTGTGATAAATTAAATTAATTCCCTATCTCACTTTTTTCTTTCAGCTTGATCTTGGAAAAACTATTATTTTTTCGAATGCAAGAGTTGCTAACCAGTGTTTGGGGACTGATTCTGTCAAGGAGATGTGCTTTTATCGGCTAGGTCAATATTTCATAATATTTTAATTTGTAAGTTTTTAGGTGCAGCATGAAATCTCCAATTTAACACAATTCCTATCACTTCATACTAGATTTCACTTGGATCTCCATATATGTATGTTTCTTGACTTATCTTTAATGGAATTGCAGCTTGACATACTTAATCTAAAACTAGGTTTACATATGAATTACAAAAAAGTTACTTTAAATACATGAGTCAGTTTTATGTGCACAGTTTGATGGGTTTGACAGATGAATGCATCTATATAATTATCAGCTCAATGAAGATACAAAGCATTTCTATCACCATGAAAAATTTCCCTATTGCAAATCTCTCCTTCACAGCCCTGGGCCCAAGCCAACGATTCTCTATTGTCTGTCTCTAAAGATAAGAGTTTGGACCATTTGAAAATGGGATTTAATGTAAATGGTATCATAAAGTAGGTATTATTTTATTTGTAGTTTCTTTAAATCATCATCATTTTATAAGTTGCATCAATGTTGTGTTTATCAACAGTTTATTCTGTAAAGCTTAGTAATGTTGCATCATCTGTTTTTTAATTATTTACAAGTTGATGAGTGCTTTGTTTCTAATTTTGCATTATTATGAATAAAACTGCTATGAACATTGGCACCAAGTCTTTATGTTGACAGTGTATTTATTTCTCTTGGGACCTACAGGAAGTAGTTTTTGTGTCTCCTTCATTTTCAAATGGTCCGAACTCTGTTATTTAAATTAATTTCACTTTTATAAACAACTATTTAGCAACTATTAGGTACCATGCACTCTAGTAGAATCTATACGTTTACAAAATACTAAGTCCAAATTCTTGACATAGGAAAATAAATCCAGGAGAATAATCCAACTTTAAAAAAATTACCACATGGTATGCTATTTCCAAAAGAACATGTAAAGAATATTATGGAGGGAGAAAGCTTTTCACAAAGAAAATGTCAATGTAGCTTACAAAATAATGTAAGAGATTCTAGTTAGTGTTGATACAATGATGAGAAAAGTAACACATTGTCGTTAGCGAACTGCAAGGTCATTGGTAGGAGAGGATATAAGCAGACAGATATTAAGTTTAAAATATGAAACTAGACCTTCTGAATCTTGTTTTGAAGCAGGGCTCTTAGAAAATATACATGAAAGTAAAAAAGAAATTAGAGTTTTGTTTCAAAGGGACTGTGCTGGTGGCAATAGAGCAGCGTGATCCAGGGGAAGTTGAAGTTAGGAGCCAAACTGTTGCAAGAATTGAGGCAGCAATGGGAAAGTTTGTTGACTGATTACATGTTTGAGAGAACAGACCAAGTCCTAAATTTTTATTGCATAGTTGGTTAAGTGGAGGTGCTTTTGATGAGTGCTCTAAAATATTAAATGATTGCTATATAGAGGTAAAGTTACTTATCTTCTTGCATTCTTATGAACTTTGAGATTCCTGTGAAACATGTTTGCGATTACGTCAAATAGGAATTTGGTTGTCCTGATCTGAATCTCAGGAGAGAGCTCTGGACTGCAGAGGCAGATTTCAGATTTCAGTCTTCAGATTAAGAAGACTGCCAAACTTGCGGATGTGAATGAGGTAATCCACCAATGGGTGTGAATAAAAATGATAATGAGAGAACCATGGTGCACCTGACCAGAAAGGCAGAGAGAGGGTGGATTGCAGATAAGAGATAGAAAAAGAAGCAGAGAGAAATATGGTGAACCATGAGTGCTGGCATAGAAGCCAAAGTAAAGAAAGATTCAAGAAGACGGAGAAGTCAGAATATCAAATGTTGAAATGGTCGGTGATTTTATTTTTAAAATACAATCATCAGGAAATGATGATGTTCAGCACATGCTACTCCAAAATATGGCACCCTGGCACTTGATGAAACTGCAGAAGAAACAAGGTCTCTCTGATTTTCTCCTGTCTTTCTCTCCTGAAGCAGGCCCTAAAAAATTTCTCCAACCTTCCTCTGAAGTAGGTTATAAGATCTTCATGTGAGACGTGCCCAACATATAACCAGAGAAAAGGAATGTTATCTCTGAAGACACGGAGAAGAATCTGAACAAACAGCTTTTGCTAAGTTCCCCTAACTTATTACCGTTAGATTGCAGCCCCTTCACCAAATTATACTTCTGCACAACTGCCCACACCTCATTAAACTTAGCATAAAAATATACAGGATTTCCTGTTTCTTTCTGTCTTCATTTCTGAATGTAAATCTCATGTTAAATAAATTTGTATGTCCTCTTTTGTTAATCTGTCTTTTATAGAGGTGTCAGTCATAAATCTTGCAAAAGGTGAGAAAAATATATTACTTTTACTTCCCTACAGAAGTCATGGTTGAATCTACAAAGAAGAGGCAAGAACGCGCTGCACTGAGATGTGAGTCAGGCACTAAAGTGGAAATATTAAACAAAAACTTCCAATTTAAATAAGCTTATCTGTGACTCAAGAAAAGATAACCCCTAGCTCAATAAACAGGGCTGTGAAAGGTCTTCAAAATGAGAGTGATTTGAATATGATTATATTGTGAAGAATAAATTAAATAAAAATAGGAGGAAAAAAACTAAGATTAAAAATGGGTTGTCATATAGAGAAATTAGTGAAATTAAACTTGGGTAGGAAGAAAGTCTTCTCTTTTTCTTAGACTTCTGGTTCCCAACATATTCTCCAAACAGTAGCATCAGCACCTCCTTAGGAACTTTTAGAAATGAAAAATTTCCAGCCCCTCCTCAGGCTTACTGAACAGGAAATGCTGGGGTTGTAGGCTAACATTCTATTTTTCAAAAGTGTCTCCAGGTAGAACATTGTTGTGCAATAATATTTGAGAACTCTGGATTGAGAGAAGAGGAAGGACAAAGTCTGTGAGACTACAGAGACTCCCATAGGGATAGAGAGTGACAGGTATCATATGCTCACAGAAATCATGCTTACCAGCCGTAATGACACATGTGAATTTGAAGATAAGGGCAGGGATAAAGAAGATATAAACACATTGAGAAAAGTGGTGAAATTATTCAATATTCACTCCCTCTAATGGAGGATGAATCAATTTGATGACTGGAAATTAAACATTACTTTTAAGAGACCCTTAGTGTTTTCCTACTGTGACTTCAAAATAGCACAGTTCTTCACAGTTACGTGATTTTTCTAGAGCATATTTCAGTGGCTTTGGGTAAGAGCAAAAAGTGGGGGATTTATCTTGGGGAAATATGCCCAAAAATACACACAATTTGATATATAACACTAATGATTATGCCCTCTCTTCACAGCTCTCTAAATCTTGGTATCTCAAAAAAACCGTGACAAATTTTGTAAACTTCTGTTTCATGAGATGGACTAATTTGTATGAGTGGCGAGACCCCATGGGATTTAGATCCTAGTTGTGAGACAGACTAGTTGTAAAGCATGTGATTTCCTCTGGTTAAATTGCTTGTAGCTGTAAGAACTCATGGCAATACTTGTTATGGTACTGTGTTATCTCTCCACTCCCAGAGCCATTAATGTGTCTCCACTGAAATTGCAAGCAATAGAGTCTTATTTACTTCCTTAAATACTGTACCAGACTGGGCTGCTTTGGAAGATATGTTTATTTCCTGCATGAAAGGCTATGAAGATGTAACTTTTAAAAGCCTTATACAATATTTAAGGGACTATCTATTAGGAAGTGGACAATAACTTCTTACCTCATTGCTGTGAAAGGATCTGCATGCTTTCTTATTTAATGAGTCCCTAAATTCAAGATTTAACTTGCCATTCAAAATCAAAATATTTCTAGAGAGTTAACAAAATAATTTCAATAATAAGGATCCTTCATTTTCTCTTGACATTGATTCATATATCAAGAGCTTGGGGGACTTTTGTTCCTACACTTTACTAGGCAAAAAAAGTTATAAACACAAATTTTATGTAAGCAAAGATCAAAAATAGATAAATCTTATTACTATGCATAACTAGATTAGAGGACTCCTGAAAACACACTTTCTTTGGAATTCAGACTCTACTTTCATTGTTATTATTGCAGTTTTCACAGCTGGTCTCTCAAATTGAGGGAAAAATGAATAACTGAAATAGTTTAGTTGATAAATTGTCTGTATTCCACTCACTTTATTCAATCAAGAAAATATTTAGTGACAAGATGACGGCTGGTTAGTAGAATGTCAATTCATCTAAAATAAGTGAATTAAGCAGCAAGTATTTAGAGCCCATGTTGGATTTCTATATTTTCCGAACTGACATTTAAATGACATTTCCAGCATGAAAGGTAATGATTTTTTATAACAATCATATCATGATGATGATTGCTTCCACATTCAATGTGTTTCAATTTACACATGAGCAATATGAGAATGTCCTTAGTAAGTTATAGCCTCTCCACATCTGAGGTAGTTTCAGGGTCTCAATTATTCACAAGAACCTTATCAGGTAGTGAGAAAATAGGGCTCATTTTCAAAAATCTATATTTAGATCACCCAACAGAAAAAAGAGAATGAAAATAACAAAGAGAGAGTGAAAATAACAGAGAATGAAAATAACAAATTACTTATGCATATGTAAATAAGCCACACTATAGCATATGATTAAGTAAATAACTGATCGTGAAGGACGAGAGGAAAGGTAAGAGGTAGGCAAACAGGTAGTTTTCTAGTATAGTAAGCCTAAAACAGTTAATGCTTTCAAGCTGTTATTTTTCCTATGAATCTTAAAAATTCGTTTTCACTTACTTATTTACTTTCAGTTTAACTTTCTTTTCTAGATCATAGTTTGAACCTGAAAGTATAATGAGGCAAAGGGAAACACCATGCTAACAGTTTCAAAAAACTCAAATAATGCTGCTTAACAAAAATCTTACAACAGATTTTCATTGTCACAAATTATTCAGTGGTACAGGAAAAACATAACATTGCACAAATAAAGCAAAAATCATTCATGTTCCTTTGTGTTTTCTTAATTTGCTCTTGTCAATAGTTGCTGAGAAAAATAATAATCTGTTAAATCCATATACTTTGCATGTTTATATGAGATTGATTTTGTACTTTTAATTTTAGGCAAAATATTTAATATATTTTTTCTTGCTTGGGAAAAAAGTTACACAGTAACTAGAATATACGTAGTATTGTATGTGATATAATTTACCTCCAAATGTTTTAAAGTAGATTAAATTCTAGTCATCAACATCATTATGAGGTGTTATTACATTCCAGGCTCTTTGCTAGGCACTAAGGTTATGAAAGTTAATTAAATGGTATGGTTTTCAAAGTCTTCATAGAAGTGTGGGTGATAAGCATATAGAGCATGAATGATATCAAGTCTAAGAGGCTCATGAATATGGATGGATAGCAGGGAAGGGGGATTTCTGAAGGAGCTGAAAACTTTAAAGTTTGTAGGAAGTTGGTATTAATTTCCATTTTTCCTCTGAATAAATTATACATTTAAAAAATGTTGAAGGAATCCTTTCATGACCTAAAATTTACAATTATTTTTGCAAGTTCTTACTTCATTACTTTTTAATAGTATTAATGTGTATATACTCTATATACATGTGTATGCCCATGCATACATATACATATATGTGTATACATATGTACCTATATATTTTGCATTAGATACCATCATTTTGTCTCAGATACTATCATTTTGTGTTAGTGACTCTACAAGGAACTAAAAATGGCAAATAAGGCACATTTTCTTCTGGATTAAACTTTTATCAAGTTAGTAGCATTCAACTGGAAATGAATACATTCCATGGGATATGCAACACATTTTTAAATATAGTGTGGAAAAAAATGTTACAACTTTTATTTGCAAATGTTTTATATTAAAAAGGAGAAATTTTAGGGTAGATATTGAGAACAGTGTCCTCATGTAAGCTCTAGTCCAGGTCACACTTCTCATGTTCTCTGCCTTTATTACCTGGACCCAGTAGAAATCTGCACAGACAATTAACTTAGATGCTGTCATTCTGTTAATGCTGCTAGTGTATGTGTACTCAATTAAATCAAAACTTGCATCATTTTTGTTCAAGCTTAGCTATTATACCAACACGAAATTAAAAGTGCTTTACATAGATTCTAGTTAAGAAATTGATTTGATGGCAATATTTATAATGCAAACACAAGTGAAATAACATTAAGTTTGACAGAACTGACCTTTTACCTGTTGCATAAATAACCTTGTCATTAGCCACAGAGTTAATCCATCCCTTTATGGTAAAGAAGATTCTGCAGCAATGAAAGAGAAGGGAACCGTTTTACAAAAGCAAATTGTGCTAATAAGAAAACATTTTGTAAATAAATAGACATTTTTATTTTTAGCTGACTTTCATTATTGTCATATGTTGACTTCTCAGCAGATGCTGCGATGCTGAGTTTTAGGTATAAGATAGCTATGAGGAAACAACACCTTTGAAAAGAAGCAGAAGGAGCATGATTGGATAAAGAGAAGTCAAACTGCAATTCAGGTTCAACAAAGCGTTGGCCAATCCCACAGGAAGCTCTGGTGACTACTTCTCATCAGGATTATCCTACACCTGTACAAAATGGCAGAACCTCAATATTCCTGTGTCATGCTGGAAGACTGGGATCTTTGGTGTGGCAGCTTCCTGAAACTGACACACACCTTAATGGCTCATAGTAGCTTTTCATTAATTTTTTAAAAAGACACAATAACTTTCTATTTGTTTTTTTTTTTTCTCTTTTTGAGATGGAGTCTTGTTTTGTTGCCCAATCTGAGGTGCAGTGGCACAATCTAGGCTCATTGCAACCTCCACCTCCCAGGTTTAAGCCACTCTCCTGCCTCAGCCTGTTGAGTAGCTGGGATTACAGGTGTGCGCAACCACAGCAGGGTAAATTTTTTGTACTTCTTTTTTAGTAGGAACGAGATTTCACTATGTTGGCCAGGCTGGTCTCGAACTCCTTACCTTAAGTGATCCACCCGCCTCAGCCTCCCAAAGTCCTGAGATTACAGGTGTGAGCCACTGTGCCCAGCCTAGTTTGTGCTGTCTCTTAATTGATGAAAGTTAAAAATCTAGGGCCAACTATAGGAAGCATATTATCCTTGTCGGTGAAAACAGAATTGATGATAAACCTGAAATCTATGATACCTACGGAAAGAATTGTATGATTGAAAATCTATAAAACCAGATTAATACATTATGGGGCAACGAAAAGAAGTAGCCCACTCAGGGTACTCAGAATAAAAAGAAAATATTCTTAATATTAAAGTCCATTTATTTGATATAATATTTACACATTTCCTCTTCCATTTGCCCTCAAAGGACTATTAAGGTTGTAAGGCCAGAAACTAAATTTTATTACCATATATATCCCAACATAACATGGTGCTTTACATACAGTATGTACTTCATAAATATACTTTGAACAAATTAAAACATATGGGAATGGAGTACATTCACAAAATATGGAAGAAAAGATATATGTTGAGTAATGTTTACTATTAAAATGTCACTAAACTGATACTGAAGGAGGAATAAGAATCATAAATCCACACATACTAAGAAAAAAAAATGAGATAATAAGAATATCAACAATTTTTGAAATATGAAGTAGGTTGATGAGTAGAAACCGAAATAGAAAGTTCAAGAGTGAAAATGATGTGCTAGATGGAAGAAATCAAGATAGAAATTACTTTGAACAAGAGAAACCCAGAAAGGCTCTGGAGTCTGGGATACCTAGCATGCCCAATATAAATACAGATGGTACTAAATTCAGTATTAAGATTTTAGGTCTCAGAGACAACATTTGAAAGTCATCACACCTGTCCTTAAAACATAAAAAGAAAAGCTAGACAAATTAAAAAGTGGTTACTTCTTTTCCTGGATTCATCATAGAACAGAGATCGTACAACAAACCACCACTCAGAAATCTAGAGAGACAGTCTTATTTAGAGTTGGAACAACTGAGATCTGCTTATCTAGGGCCAAACTTCCTGTATCTATTAACTGCTGGGTACATGTAAATGGTAATTTCAATTAATGGTAACTTGCTATGAACTGGCATGAATGAAAAATGCCTAGATATTTATTTGGATATTTATAGTTTCATGGGCTTCCCCTCCAGGAAGTCATACATTTTCATGGGATCCAAGAAAGATTACTTCTTGTCTCTGGCATAAGAAGAGTGATTATTGTGAAATAGCTTAGCACTCCCCCAGAACATATGTGTAGTCTCCAGAAAAAAGGGTTTATCAGAGAGCAATTCAAAAATTTTATCCCAGCTGGGAGAATGAATCTCCTCTTCACACTAGGCTTCTCCTGCTATTCTATCTTACCTAAAGGGAAAAAATTAAAAAAAAAACTTACAGACAATAAGGTACGAGGCTTCAAGAAAACAGAAATGGAACTTTGTTATTAGAAAAAATAGTATTGTATAGGGGAGGGGGAAGGTAGAGCACTGATAGAATATGTGTGAAATTAAAGGAGTCAAAACAAAGGACTCAAAGACTGGGACTTACAAGAATATAGAATATTTCCCCTACTATACATCTTACCATCATACCAACAGGGCTTCAGTATAATAACAGTGAATTACATATTTAAAAAGGTTAAAGAAACAAACTCTTCAAGAAGAGTACATATGAAGACTCAAGAGAAAAAATAAAAATATGAACACTAGGAAGATTTTAAATCCTTACCTATATCTTTAACAAGCATTAAACAGAGCAAAATCTCTAGCTAAATTTACATACGTCATCGCATGTGTCAAATTACTTCACTTCCTATTGTCTTATGCAGCATGTATGGATTTCAACAATAACATCTAAGGCATAAAGAAAAACAAGAGAAAAGACAATTTGAGAAGACAGAGCCATCATTAAAGCAAGACTTGATATAATAGATAAATAAAAATTTCCCAAAGTGATATGCAAATGAGAAAATAAATAAAAATTTAAAACCTAGGATATTCAAAATCATTACACAATATCAAAAATATGCTATATGCATACTGAGAAGGGAGGAAAGAAAAGAAAGAAATAAAGCAGAAGAAACATTTGAAGTGAAAATGACCAAGAAATTTTAATAATTAATTTCAGAAACCAAACCAGATATCAAAAAATCTCAGTGAACAGCAAGTAAGAAAAGATCATATCTGCACTGCAGAAAACCAAAGATAAACGAAAACCTTGAAAATATTCAGTGGGTACACGATCACCCATCTACAGAGGAAGAAGGGTAAGAATCACAGCTGGCTTATTGCCGTAAAGTGTGTACATAAGAATAGAGCAATAGTGAGCTACTCATAGTGTTGAAACAAACAATTTTAGAAAATACCATTCCAGACAAATAAATTATCCTTCCAAATGGAAGGACAAATCCATTTTCTGAGAAAAAAATGTTTGATTGCCAGTATATGTATCCTAAAAAGGAAAATGAAGAAAGAAATTATATTCAGGCAGAAGGAAAATAATAGAGTCAGAAATTGAAATCTATATAAAGAAAGAGAACTAAAAAAATTAACAAAAGTAAAATAACATCTCTAGTTTTTCTTATCCTTGATTGATCTAAAGGATATATGTTTAGTTAAAGCAATCATGTTAATGTGCTGAGAGATTATGTCATAAAGATAAGTGACATGACTGACAGAAATATCACAGGGGAAGATAGGGAGAAGAATGCTCTACTAAAGGTTCTTGTAACTCATGCACATTATTACTGTGTTTTTTAATGTGTACTAAGATTTGTTTAAAATGTATACTATACACTCTAAGGCAACCACTCATTTATTATGGAAGTATGATTGATGACTTCAAAGAGAGTAAACATAGTCACACACAGTGTACACTTAAAGCTAGAGAAGGTAGTAAAAGAGGGAAAGAAAAAGAAACAAAAGACAAACACAACTAACAGGAGGTAGTTCAGAACAAGGTAGAAAATAGACCAACTCTATTAATAATCGCTTTAAATGTACACATGCTAAATACACCAAAGAGACAGATTGTCAGACTAGGTAAAAAGAAAAACAAAAACGAGAACAAAAAATATGCTTTCTACAAGTGAACTATTTTGAATATAAAGACTCAGGTTAAAAGTAAAAGAATCCAGAAAGATATGCAATGCTAACACCAATAAAAGGAAAGCTGAAGAAGATATTTTAATTTGAGACACAGAAGATTTCTTTCTTTCTTTCTTTCTTTTTTTTTTTTTTTTTTTTGAGATGGCGTCTTGCTCTGATGCTCAGGCTAGAATGCAATGGCATGATCTTGACTCACTGCAACCTGTGCCTCCTGGGATCAAGCGATCTCCTGCCGCAGCCTCCCGCCACTATGCCTAGTTTATTTTTGTATTTTTAGTAGATATGGGGTTTCACCTTCTTGGCCAGGCTGGTCTCAAACTCTTGACCTTGTGATCCACCCACTGAGGTCTCCCAAAGTGCTAGGATTACAGGCATGAGCCACAGCACTTGGCTTAGAAGATTTCTTAGAAGAAAATTTATCAAAGATAAAAAGTATTGTCATATAATAGAAGATTTAAGTTTTTTTCAAAAAATTAAAATGTAACGATTTATACATCTAAAAGAGTCTCAAAATTCATGAAAACGAACTGATAAAACTGATGTTAGACAAATCTATTAGAGTAGCAGACATCAGCAATGCTCTACCAGTAATTTATAGATGAAACAGACAGAAAATCAATAAGGATATAGATGGTATACATGCATTGTTAGCCAATTTTACATAATTGCTATTTATCTACTACTTCATGTAACAACAAGTAAATATAATATGTATTTTTTTCAGGCTGACATGAAACCTTCATCAAGGTGGACTCAATTATGATTCTTAGAGCACTCCTTAAACATTTACAAGAATGAAAGCTATGCTTAGTATATTCTCAAACTACATAGATTTAAACTAGAAATCAATTTGTAAATTAAGGTAGCTGAAATTTCCCAAAATGCATTTGAAAAGTAAACAGTACAATGCTAATAATCTACAGGTCAAAGAGAAGACCTTAAGATACTCTAAAAAAATTTTACAATTAACATAAATTTATTGACTCATGCTTTTAAAGGCTGGGAAGTCCAAGACTGAATGAACAAAACCTGGCAAAGGCCTTAGTGTAATGTAATCCCATTGAGGAAGAGCAAGGACAGGGTGAGAACGAGAGCAAGAGAAGAGCTGAACTCATTTTTTTAATAAACAATCTGCTCCAATAATAATGGTATTAATCCATTCATAAGGTCTCATCACATTTTACAGTAATTGATACTGTTACGATAGTGATTAGGTTTTCTATACATGCTTTTTGGGGTACACATTCAATTATAGCACATCACTCTTGTCTGCAGGATTCACATCCTTCTCACATGTAAAATATATTCATTTTATCCCAATAGTTTCAAAGTCTTAACTAATTACAGCATCAATCCAAAAGTCCAAAATCTCATCTGAATTAGACAGGGGTGGGATTCAAGGTGGGATGCATTCTGAAGCAAATTACCTTCCAGCTATGAGCCTGTGAAATCAAAAAAGTATCTACTTCCAAAATAAAATGATGGGGCAGATATAAGATAGATTAGAAAAACAACAAAAGCATTTTTTTCCTGAAAATAGATGGAAGGAGAAACAAGCAGTTCTCTTCTATGTTTGATGAATAATAATAGAATTATACCAATCTCAGTTACTAAGATTATGATTCCAGCTACCTCATCAATGGACTTCATTAAACTGATTCTTATGAATACAACAGTATTTTACTTGGCAAGAAGAAAGGAGCAACTGGTCCCAAGTAAGACCAAAACCCAACAGGGCAAACATTAAATTTTGAGTCTTGCTAAGATGTTAATTCTTCCCAATTTTATCAACATACTCAACACAATTTAAAAGAAAATTTGAAAATTAGCTGGGCTTGGTGGTGCATGCTTGTAATTCCAGGTACTTGGGAGGGTAAGACAGGAGAATTACTAGAAGCTGGGAGCCAAAGTTTGCAGTGAGCTCAGATTGTGCCACGGCACTCCAGCCTGACAACACAGCAAGACTCCTTCTAAAAAGCAATAATAATAATAATAATAATAATAATAATAATAATTTTCACCAAAAGGGTAGAGATGATATTGTATCCATGAAACAAAAACCAGAAAGCTTTAAAAAAAATCCTGTGTTAACAAATGTATAAAATGATTTGTAGCCATGAACCAAAGTATGATGATTTTAGAAAATGTTTCTGTATTTACTCAAGGAAAAAAGAGAGAAAGAAATGAAAGAAAAAATACATCTTGAAAGATTAGGAAAACAAAGTTTTATGTGTTTTTTTTAATTTGAGAAAATTCACCAGAACTGATAATTTCTTTTATTAAAGAAGGAAGAGCTACAAAGCATATGCTTTGAATTAACTATGTCACCTTCAAATGCAGCATTTGCCCATGATGCCACAAAGCTTATCTGTAAAGTAAGTGAGGGACCTCTCTTGTCACCAAATATTCATCATCTTTATTGCCACTTGTAATTAATTCCTCGTGGATGATTTTCCCATATCTGAATGGTTCAAAAGGAAGGGCATTCTTTTCTACTTTTCTTTTTAAATATCAATGCATACTTACCCGTGCAGTGACAGGTTTATAAGCTCTTTGTTTATTAATGAAGAATATATCGATCTCTTTAAAAGTTTAATTATCACAGGCCCTTGACTTAATTTTCATTTCAGTATTACCTGGTATGAACTGCTTTCTTCTCATGTCTACTCACTGTGAAGATCACTTCTTGGGAGATTACCAAAACAACAAAAACGTTTTTCAGGCAAATAGACTAGGGGAGTTAATAACCAGCTCTCTTCCATGTTCAAAGAATAAGAATATGATTATATCAATTTCAGTAACTAAGATTGTGAGTCCAGCTAGCTCACCAGTGGACTTGATTAAAGTGATTCTTACAGATACAATGGTATTTTATTTGACAAGTGAGACAAAACAATAGATGAGTTGACTAAAATGTACTCCCTGATTTTACTACCTTCTTTCTAAAATGTAATGGTTTGCAGAGACATTTATTCTACAAGTGATATATTCCATGTAAATTAATATTTAAACACAAACAAATCAATTGTAGTCAAAAATTTATTGATGCTTTAAATAATAGTGTATTATGTTGAGAGCGTATATAAAAGATATAGAAAATTAAAGAACAGGGTATAACCAAAGATACAAATTTAATACAACTGAAATATAAATATAATTAAAATAGAACTTCTATTCTCCCCGTATGTACTATATTTGCCTGTTTTAGACATTTGATTGAATTAGGAGATGAGATAGGAAGTAAAATTTAGGTATATGTCTTGGGAACAAATGAGTCTCTTCAGGATTCCTTAGCAATTGACATATTTTAATAAGTGTTAATAACAGTTATTGCAGAATCAGTTTTCTCTAAAAATTGTAAGTGCTTAAGATGGATATCCTTAATTAATCTAATTTTTCTCCAGTTCACATGTGCTATAAAAGAGATGTCTGATGCTGCAGGAATAACACCATCATAACTGCATAAAATTAATATTTCACCCTTAAAATAGTTTAATTTCTTCATAGACTATTTTGAGACAGAGGAAAAAGAATCATCTACAGGCCTACAGCATGGAAACAATTACTATTAACATTTTGATATATTGCTTTTCAGACATTTTCCTAGGCATTGTTATTTTGTAATCTTGTTTGCATTACAGAAAATACTATACAGAAAATAAGATTACGAGCTCAGGTTCAGAGAAAGTAGATTTAAACACAAACACAACCACTCTTGTAGTTGTCTGTCCAGAATTCCTCCTGATATATATGTGAGACAGACAGAGAAAGATGTATAAAGATTTTGTCAGGTGCATATATTTTTGGAAATATTTAATATGCATTATCAAAATAATTAAAGAATTTTCATCACCACCTGTTGTGGGTGAGTGCCCGACTTTCTTCAGAACCTTACGCAAGTTAACATCTTCATACCTTAATTGCCTTTTAGTTGAATTGTGAGGCTATTCTTTAATACTTGATATATATGATTTATAACATATTGGTTACTAGTTGTTTTGTATGTCACAAATACATTATCTCAAATAGTAGCACATATTTTCATACTGCTTAATCAGGCTTAGACAGAATTGTATAGTTTTGCGTGGTCAAATGTATCCTTTTCCCATTAAGATTTTTTTTCTTTCTTTGGCTAATGCAATTTTTTTTCACAATATTGGCCGGCATGGTGGTGTGTGCCACCTGCAATTCCAGCTACTGGGGAGGCTGAGTTGGGAGAGTCCCTTGAACCCGGGGGGCGGAGATTGCAGCAAGCTGAGATTGCTCCACTGCACTCAAGCCTGGTGACAGAAAGTCTCTGTCTTTAAAATAAAAATTTAAAAAATCACAATATTGAGGTTATAATTTTCTCTGCTACCTTTTTTCCTGGTGTTTTCACCTTTTTCTTTCTTTGTTTTAGTGTCCTATTTATCTGCAGGTTACATTCTGCAGGGAAGTATCTAATTTGTATTTTTTGCATAAAAGTAATATTTTTTCATGCCCATTAGAGAGCACTTTATTTCTTTGCTTGCTTCTTAATTACTGTAACTGTATAATTCATTATAACTAGCAATAAAAGTCTTCATTATCTTCATTTTTCAAAGTTTATTCTTTCAGATAAATTTTCAAATGTCTTACAAAATCCTACTCAGATTTTGACTAACATATAACGGAATGGACAAATTTATTTATGGAAGTAATATCTGTCTCCAAATAATAAGTCTCATCTTTTGCCTGTGGTAAGCTGAATAATGGCCCCTAAATACACCCACATTCCAATCCCTGAAGCCAGTGAATGTTACCTTATATGGCAAAAGAGACTTTACTGATAAGCTTAACTCTGATATTGAAGGGGGTATTATCTTGGCTTACTCAGGCACAATGGTCCTCAGAAGAGGGTGCAGGAAGAAAAGATTCTGTGAAGAGCAGAGATTGCAGTGATGAGGTTTAAAGATGGAACAAGAGCCCAGAAATCAAGGAATACCAGTGGCTACTAAAAGAGGAAAAGGTGAGGAAACAGACTTTCCCCTCAGAGGCTACAGAAGGAACTTGTCTTTTTGGAGTGATTTTAAGACTTCTGACCTCCAGAACTGTAAGATAATGTATTTGTGTCAGTTTGACTGACCTAGTTTGGGGTTAATTTATTACAGCAACAATAAGAAACTGATACATTATCCTATAGTAATACTGGTGCTCTCTTTTCATTAGCTTTTGTTTGCCTTAGCTATTGAGTAGTTTTAAGTATTGGTCTATTTTATATTTAAGTCAAATTAACAGCAAAAGTTGAGTTTAAAAGTACTGATTTGAGGTGAATACAATCCTTTTCAATGTATTACAATTACTGATATAGCTTACTGATGTCTATTAGTGTAGTTTGAGTATTCCATTTCTGTTTTAAAGTTCTGGTTTGCATGTTTGTTTGCCCCACACCTTCATTTTTATTGTAGTGATAAGATTTTCATCATTCCTATCTGTTGTCCTTTGCTGGTTTGATAACTGTATATTGGACATTGGCCTTTGTAATTATCTACACATTTTTAACATACAAAAATATATTTACTCACAAACTCTATCTTTCTTTATAACTCTTTCCTCCTTTCAATGAAAAACTCTTAGCACATTTTAACTATGCACCTCACTGGTCCTGCCTAGTTACAACCTATTGCTTTTTCTTGAACGTTGTTTTCTGTATCCCACACCCTCCTTTCGGGTTTAATTTTACTGAAAAACATTTTTTTAGTAGTTGACTTGACATGAATATGTGTGCTGTAAGTTGTCTTCACTTTTGTATGTCTTAAAATATAATTTTATCCTAAATCTTGTCTGTTCCTTTAGTGGGATATAGAATTCTAGGTTGATATTCATCTCACAATTACTAACCAAAATGAAGACTTCTCACAGTTGCATGTTATTCTATAATATGTAGTTATGGTCTCCTTTTACACAGTTTAAAATTTTTTCTTTTACTTTTTAATATTCAGCTGTTTCCCTAGAAAATTACAGGGTGTATATTTATTTTGTTTTATCCTAATAGACCCTCACTGAGTTTTAAGTTAGTCTTTCTTCAGTCTGGAAAAGTCTTAGGTAATATCCCCTCAAATTTTGCTCCAAAATGTCCTTCAGTCTTGACTTCTGGAATGATTTTATTAGTGGCAAACTATCTATTATTTTGTTTTATAGCTATTTGTGCAGTATTCTGGATAAAATAATCAACACTATCTTCCACTTCTTAAAAATTTTTTACTATTTCTAGAATTTATCCCAAAGACTGTGATACCATTTTTAATATTCAGTCATCATAATTTTTACTTCTAACCTTTCTAATTGTTTCTTTTTCATAATATATGCTTTTGAGTTATGTCTACTATTTTTATTTCACATTTTGTCAAATTTATTTATGCTATCTTTTCATTATCATTTTAAGGAAACCAAACATACTTATTTTAAATTATTCTTGAGTTCTCTATTTACATGTATTTTGAAGCAAGTAATAGCTAAGTCTTAGTCATCTTCCTCAAGCACAATTATTTCCATATTCATCTTGAATGTGAGAGTTCTCTCTCTCTCTTGTTCACTCTCCGTTTCTGTGTTAATACTTTCACTATGGCCTACCACAACTTCATGCCAAGTTTTGTAGCTTCATTAATGCGAGTGAGATTTTTCTGGTCTCAGGTCACATATAATAATTAATGTTAAAGTCCTTTCCCTAAACTACTGAAAACCTTAGCACAAGTTCTATTTTGTAGCCTCCACCTTCTCCTTCCCATATCACTGACAATTTTACAAAAGTGGCAGCTCTACGAAGCTGTCAAAATTTGTCTCCACATATTGAGGGAATAAAAGAAATTGCCTTACATCCTGATATTACGTTATGAGCCTTGCTGGGCCCTCAGTAACCTAATGGGGTATCTGACCCTGGTTACCATTCTGGAATAAAACTCCAAAGCTTTTGCTGAAAATTATTAAACCCACAAATTATTCCTTATATAACACTGTAAAGGTAGTTTTGGTTTGTTTGTCTTTCATATTTGGACCACAGAGAAATTTATCATCCATTGAGCATGGTTATGAATTTTATTATAATTTAATATTTACTCACTATTGCCACATATTATTTGAAGCTCCAGAGAACTAAAGCATATACATATCATCCTAACTTTATTAAAATGTAGTATATAAGTCTGTACCCAACTAGTTTCTTTTAGTTTGGGAGTTATGTTAAATTAGATTTCCTGATATTGAATTATTTAATTTTATAAGAGTATGAATTTTCTTATTTTTCCTGAAACTACTGCCAATGTTCTGTCTCAAATGTTTAACATTTCATTTTGTATTGCTGTTTCATTGCATTTTTTGTTTTAACCTAAAAATAATCTAAAGGTCTGAAAAATATTTTAATACCGTTTTCATTTGACATAGTCATAAAATCTGTTTTAATTCCTGAGAATTAAAAAAAAAAATTCCTGAGGGTAACATGTATGTGTTTCGTCCCATTCTCTAGAACTGTTGTGTTTATGATATTCAACAAATAATTTATATTTTCTTTTGTCAGAATTAACACTGTAAATTGAATTGTATTTGAGTTAGAAAATCTACAACAGAAAGAGCAGAACCCAAAGGTCAGGGCTGTGACACAGGTGTGATAAAGATGACCTGAGCCTTCCTAAATACTTTTGTATAAACCCAGTGATAAATTAAGAAACCCAGAGCTCTCACATTTTTGTTTTTATAGGAACTGGGACTTAAATACATATATACAGACATTTTTAGAAAAAAAAGAAAAGACAGGAAGGAAAGAAGGAAGGAAGGAAGGAAGGAAGGAGGAAGGAAGGGAGGAAGGAGAGAGAAAGAAAGGAGAAAAGGAACAAAAAGAAAGATGATCAAAAAAAGAGAAAGAAAGAAAGATATTATAATAACCAAATTCATATTTCTCACACTATAAAAGTATCTATTCCAAACATATATGAAAAATTATTAGCTCATAGCAAATGAGAGGGGCAAGTCATAGTATTATAAAGTGGCTTACTATTGGTTAAGAGTGACTTCTTATTAGATTATATTACTGACTTGGTTAATAAATAAAAACAAATTGTGTTTAGTATGTCAGTTACTGTGTAAATATAACAACCTAACTTGCTTTTTCTCTACATTTACTAACTTTTTTTGGCAAAATGTCTTTAAAGCAAGAGCCTTCCTGAAATTGTTCCAAGATAAGTAATAATAAATAGCATAGGTGACTTAGAATCAAAGAAATTCCACACTCCTTTTGTATGTATTCCATGACAATGCTGAAACTTTGAAGGAAATAATGACTCTGACCTTGTAGAAGCATAAACGTGTCAATGTGTGCCCTAGGTCTGTGTAAAGAAATATGCTGGACACATGAGATGCGAAGAAGTACAATCAGAAAAATCTTATAGTCATATGACACCAGAAGGGGTAGATCCACTGACTCAGGAAATTTGGATTCTGACATGTATATGAGAGCACCTGTTAGCAGCAAGGTGTTCCTTATAAGGGCATGCCTAATTTTAGATCTCAGGATACAAATAATTTTAAAATAATCTACCTAGAATTAGAGAGTCCAAAAATCAATTCTGGGGAATTTTTTTTCCTTCCTTTTATAATAGAAGATACGTGGCTTAACCAAATTAATTATGATGATAAAATTACTAGAAAGACAACAACAGAGAAAAGGTCTGGATATAAGTTATTTTTATGCAGGTAAAAGCAAGCTAATTTTTGAGTGTAGGTAAAGGCAAAATGTTTTCTAAAACTCCTACCAGCTAAGGACAAACTTCATTAGTATTGAAATCCCAAGAAAGCACCCAGCTGTAAATGATAGACCCATATTTTTCAAAGGGCAAACTTTACAATGCTTGTGTGATAGCAAGACATTTTGCACCACTTTTATTTCTTCTAACACCCTTGGGGACGCTGGCTACCTGCCTGCTTGCCCATCAGTTGCAAATATTTCCAGAATATTCTTGTAGGATTACCGTGATATGAGTAAATCACTCATTTTTACCACTTTTTAAGATGCTCAGATTTCTAGACTGCCTGAATTCTATTTCTGTAGACAGGATTTCCTTTAATGGAGGAACTCTTATATATTTGAAATCAAGTCAGTCCAGTACAAACTGGGTCAAAACAAGCATATGAGTTGGCCATTGAATTTTATTTTATTTTTTGAGATGGAGTTTCGCGGTTGTTACCCAGGCTGGAGTGCAATGGCATAATCTTGGCCTACTACAACCTCCACCTCCTGGGTTCAAGTGATTCTCCTGCCTCAGCCTCCCGAGTAGCTGGGATTACAGGCATGTGCCACCACGCCAGAGAGACTGATTATCCCAAGGTTACAGAGCAAGTAAGATAAGGAATTGGGAATTTCAACACAGGCAATCTGGATCTAAAGTACTTATTTTGGACTACTGGCCAGTGGAAGATGACTATTACATAGTTTTTATTTTTTCTGAGGAATATCATAATCTATTGAAGACATAGTTTACGTAGGAATTTGTTTTTTAATGATAAATGTCTTGGTTTATCACTATGTTTGCAATATCACTATTCATCATCTGTCTACCCATCCAAGAATTACAGACTCTCAGGACTCAATTATTATCTGGGATAAATGTGACAAATCCTAGTTTTTCAAAAGAGGAGTTCTGGAAGTGAATCTTTTTACTTGTTTCCATGTTTACTATTTACTTATCTTTTACAAGCATAAATTCTTCAGGCTGTAGACTATCCCATTTGCTTTCAAGGTTATAAAGTATATACATTAAAATAAATAGTATTAAATATTGATAGTTATCCTATTTCTTATCAACTTTATCATATATCCTATTCTACAAACACATATTTATTCAATCTTTTATCTCGTGAATCTTTCCTTAAACAAATTTTGAAGTTCAGACTTGGATAAAATTATTTAGTCCAGTTATACTTACTTTAGAATATAAGAGAAATATTACCTATAAATTTCTACATACTGTGTAGATATTTATTGACCCCAATATTTGATTACTTTTATAGCAACAAAGGTTTTGTTATGCTTGTTTGTACCATGGTAACTAGATACATTTTCTTAGACTTGTACCTCTTGTAACTAGGACTAATGGTTTTTAATTTTATACTTATTCAATTTGAGAGATTATTCTTCCAAAATTATACTTTCATCTGTATATACATTGAACCCTAGCTTTTGGAACTTTTAGCAAGTTTGATTCTTTGTCACTAGCATTTAAAAATATATGGCTTATTGCAAAAAATATATAACAGTGAAGCCTTCAAAAATGTACTGTAATGGTCTGATGATCTAATTTCTTTAGGAAAAATTGATACTTTTGAATACTACTCATAAATATGAAAAATTAGATATAAGTTAAAAAGTAGATATACTGAATTAAGATAAAATTCACATTTTAGATAAAAAAAGTCTCCATTTTAACATAATATGATTTTGCATTATAACTAATGTAAGACAACAGACTACTGTACAAGGATGTTTTAGTGTTTTATAAATCACAGCAATAGAATTAGCTTTGAAGCTTTGTACAACTTTTTAAATTTCTGAGTAAATTAAGATGTAGTAGATGACCCCTAAGCTAATTGTATTTCATTTATTAATTCCAATAAAATAACATGCCAATTTTATTCATTATAGTCTATGTCTATAATATCAATATACAAGCATAAAATGTAAAGTCCTAATCACTTTTTAAATTAAAACTATTTTTAATAATGTCAGCTTGTATGTTAACTATATAGTTTGGGTAAATTAAGGATCATGTGAAATTTTGTGAGGTAATTTAAAACATCATCAAGCTGCTTAAAACTTCCAAATTATGATCTCACCATATTTGAAACCAGAAAACGGAACAGAACTGAACTAAAATAGCAATGTTAAATATTATCTCTGAAATTACTTACCTTTACTATCCACTGAATGACATTTGAATTTTAAAATTTTCCTTCTGCTGACTACCACAATCTTCTAGAAAATATTTCTTTTGAGTTATTGCATACATTGCTGTTTTCTATCCTTCCTGATATTTCACTTGAAGCAAAACATAGGATTTAAAAAGTTTTGCCCACTTTCTCTATTTCAGCAATACTTTTGCTGTTGTGCCTTTGCAAATTCTGTTCTCTCCATGTAAAATAATTCTTTCCTATCTGAACTATGTCTTCTCATACTGAGAAACATATTTACAGTTGCTGTGACTATTGCATGAATTAATATACAGAAAGCAATTAGAACAGTGCTTAACATATATGAAACATGTGTTAAAGAAATGAAAGAAAGAAAAATAAAACTAAACTAATATGTCATTCTTCCTTGCTAAATGAGTTTGATGAACATTATTAGAGATATTATCTTAACCATATGAAAATTGATGGATTTCTTTTCTATCTTCTCTTCTAGACAGCAAGCTAGTCAAGAGCTGATACTAAGTCTCATTCAACTCTATATTATGAGTCCTTAGTATAATGGTATTAATGGAGTTGGGAGTTCAGTGGCCTTCAAGAAGCATATAAAATTCAGTTGAAATATCTTAAATACTTTTCAACCAAATTGCTCAACTAAGATTTTCAGTAGCAATAATAACAAAAAGACAGGTTGAGAGAATAATTAATACTTCTGAAAGGTATTATTGAGCTTGATTCAATTTCATATCAAATTGGTTTTATTCTGAATTGACGTATGATACCCCAGAACACCTGGGATCCTGACTTATATACGATACACATTATTGCTGAAAGGATCAGAAAGATGTCAGCAAATTGGCCAATAAATCATAGTTTGCTGACTCTAGATCAAATCAATAAAATTGTCCATACTAAAAGTTGAGAATTCACTGGAGTGTTAATTGACATATCTGGTTCTTTTTAAAGAAAATAAGTGTTTAGTTGTCATTTGTTTTGCAACATGGTAAAATAGTTTGGATTTAATCCATTTTCTAAAATGTTTTTTTCAAAATACATAAATAAGTGCTATTAAAATAAGAAATATATTATCCTTATGGACCCACCCTTCATGCCCACCCCACCCCAAGATCAGCCCTAAAGATTCATGCTTCACACCAGCCCACATGCATGCTCCAGGAATGTCGCTGTGAGACCTAACAACAGGCTAGCTTCTATGGCTCCAAGCTCCAGGCCAACCACTATAGAATCAGTCACTAAGTTCACTCCAGTGGTTTCTGGTGCCAATTCGGACACCATGGACCCTGACTTCAGGCCAAACCACCATCGAGCCAGGAAGTACACAGTCATATAAGTACTCCATATGCACACCCACCCAGAATCTCAGGAAGCTGATTGATGAAAGGCCTTCTCAATGAAAACCAGTATCTAAGGACTGGAAGAAGTGACTACTTCCAATGCTCAGACATTAAAGCAAGGCTACAAGGATCACCAAAGACCAGAGAAACATCATACCCCAAAGGAACAAAAGAAAGCACAAAAAATTCACCCTAAAGAAATAGGGATCTTCAAATTGCCTAACAAAAATTTCAAAAACATCCTCTTAAGGATGCCCAGTGAGTAACAAGGGAACACAGATAGACAAATAAACAATAACATAGAAACAATATATAAGAAAAATAGAATTTCAACAAAAGATAGAAATAATAAAGAAGAACCAAATAGAAATTCTAGAACTAAAACAACGCAATGACTAAAATAAAAAATTTAATAGAGAGCTTCAACAGCAGACTTGATCAGACAGAAGGAATCAGTAAGTTCAAGTACAGATATTTTGAAATTATTCAGTCACAGAAACAAAAGGAAAAAAATAAACACAGTGAAAAATGTTTATGAGTCTTCTGGAACACCATTAAGCAAATCAAGATATACATTTTGAGAGTCCAAGAACAAAAAGGGAAAGAAGTATATAGAGTATTTTTTAAGAGGATAAAAAGTTTATCCAATCAGTAGATAGAAATGGGAATCCAAATTTATGAAACTCAAAAAGATTTTCAAAACTTGAACCTAAAGAGATATACACCAAGACATATTGTATTTCAATTGCCATAGTTAAGACAAAGAGTATTTTGGAAACAGTGAGAGAAAAGTGAGCTGTCACATAAAGCCCTCATAAGGCTATCATGAGATTTCCAATTACAATGCAATAGAGCTATAAAAATCACAATACATGGAAATTTGAAAACACACATTTGAACAACAATTATATCAAATAAATCAAAATAGAAACTAAAAATATCTCAAGACAAAAGAAAAGGATAACACAACATACAAAAATTTATGAGGTACAGTGAAAGCAGTACCAAGATGCAAGTTTATAGTGATAAATGCATACATGTAAAAAAGAAAAATAATATCTCAAATGAAAAAACATAAAATTATACCTCAAGGAACTAGAAAATGAAAGAAAAAAAACTTGGCTCGATGTTACCTGGAAATAATAATTAGATAGAAAATAAATAAAAGAGAAAATTTCTGAAAAATGAAAAATATTCATTAAGCTAAGAGTTGATTCTTTGAAGAGGAGTGAAATTGGTAAACACTTTGGTAGAGTTACTGGGGAAAGAAAAAGAGAAGACTCAAATAAATAAGATCAGAAATAGAAGAGGTAACACTACAATCAATGTCACAGAAATTTAAAAATATATATATTATGAATAATATGATTTGGCTGTGTTCCCACCCCACAAATGTCATCTTGAACTGTAGTTCCCCTAATCTCCATGTATCATGGGAGGGACCCAGTGGAATGTTACTGAATAATGGGGATGGTTACCTTCATGCTGTTCTGGTGATAGTGAGTGAGTTCTCAGGAGATCGGATGGTTTTATAAGGGGCTTTTCCCCCTTTTGCTCAGCACTTCTCTCTCATGCTGCCATGTGAAGAAGAGCATATTTGCTTCCCCTTCCACCATGTTTGTGTAACTTTCTTGAGATCTCCCCAGCCATGTGGAACTGAGTCAACTAAACCACTTTCCTTTATAAATTACCTAGTCTTCGGTATTTATTCATAGCTGCATAGGAATGGACTAATACAATAAGGAAATATTATGAAAGCCAAACAATTGGACAACATAGAAGAAATGAATACATTCCTGAAAACATGTGACCTCCCAAAAAAGAATCAAGAAGAAACACCCTCAATAGACCAGCAACAAATGAGAATATTGAGTCAGTGACAAAAAAATCTTCCAATAACACTAAAAAGCCCAGGCCCAAAGAGCTTCACACATCAATTCTCCTAAATAATTTTTAAATTAATACCAATCATTCCTAAGCTGTTTCCAATAATAGAAGAGGGTTGACTTAAAAAATTTTTTTATGATGCCAGCATTACCCTGAAAATATTTATAAACCATATATCTGCTAAGTGGTTATTATACAAAATATATAGTTTGGCTACAACTCAATGATAATAATAATAGCTCAAATTAAATATATCCAAAGGTATAAATAGACATTTCTCTAAAGAAAACACAGATATGTAAAAAAGTGGTTGATAATACTATTCATCAAAGAAATACCAATACAAAGCATAATAAGATATCACACCTGTTAGAATGGTTTTCACATATATATATATATGTGTGTGTGTGTGTGTGTGTGCATATGTGTGTGTGTATATATATATATGTATATGTGTGTATATATATATATATACATAAAATGCACATTCTTGCAAGGTTCTGAAAAAAAATCCCCTGTATAATATTTAAAAAAGAACTGCAAACAGAAATGTCACGTGATTCATATTTCTGGGCACATAGCCAAAAGAATTGAAATCAGGATATCAAAGACATATCTATATTCCTATGTTCATTTTAGCATAATTCACAATGGCAGGATATGAAAGCAATCTAAGTGTCCATCAATAAATGAATAAAGAAAACATGGTATATACATAAAATGGATTAATATTCAGTCATAAAAAGAAATAAGCCCTGCCATTTGCAAAAACATGGATGAACTTGGCAGACATTATACTAAGTGAAATAATACATAACACAGAAGAATAAATATTAAAATATGCTACTTATATAAAAATATATAATAGTCAAATTCATAGAAGCACAGAGTAGAATGGTCATTGTCAGGGTTGGGACACAGGAAAGAGAGAAAGGAAAATATTAGTCAAAAGGTGTAAAGTTCTGGTTATATAAGACAAGTTAGCACTAATGACCTACCTTACAGCATAGTGCCTACAGATAGCAACACTGTGATGTATACCTAAAGATTTTCTAAGAGGGTAGCATTCATTTTATGTTCTTATACAAATAATAATCATAAATAAGAGGTTAACAGAAAATTTTTGATGGTGCTATATTTATGGTACAGACTGCAGTGATTATTTAACAGGTATATACTTATCTTCAAACTCATTAAATTGTGTACATTATGCACAACATTTTGTATATAAAAATTTAAATGAAAAATAATATTGAGTTTTGAAAAAAATATGTGATGAACATATTTGAAAAATTGAAATGTAAACAGTTTATTATGTGTAGCAATATCATTAATTTGTTAATTTATCTTAAAATTATCAAAGGGGATATACACGATTCAATGTCTCCCAAACCTATTTGATAAGAAAGCAATGTTTCTAAGAACTATCTCATGGAAGTAATATTTAAGGAAATGCTTATTGAGGAACACTGAAAATTATAAACATTACTCTCCCTTTCAGTTTATTTTCTACTTGATATGAAATTAAAACCATATATATTTTCCAAAATACAGTGCCTTAGGGGAATGGCAGTCATGGTGGTTGGGAGGCAGGATTAGACTGCAGCTCCAGACAGCAGCACACCGGGGCTAGCATTGTGAATTTTAGCTCCAGATTGACTGTATGAACTAACCAGCAATTCCAAGAGGACCCACAGACACTCTGAAGGAAGTCGACTGCTTTTGCAGGATCCAGGAGACCCCACCAAAACTGCGAGTATCCCAACTGCAGAAGTGGGAAAGGGAGACCCTCCTCTCACAAACACACACCATCACTGGAGAAGCTGAAGGTCTATTTGTGGGAGAAGTTTCCTATTTTACCTGGAGCTGAGCCAATTTGGAGAGGCAAGCAAAATACAAGGGTTGAGGCAGCAGCAGAAAGGCCCTGGGAGCTCACTGGGTCCCCTAGAAGGCCATTCCTGCTTGGCACCACAGGGATCAATGGGAGAGAATCAGGGGGTAAAAATACACAGGGAGAAGGGCATTCCTAGCTGAACTTTGTAACAATTTGAACTAGGTGAGAAGCCTCCTGGCCAGAATTCAGGGGAGGGTACAAACACAGTGTGCAGACTCCACAGGCGGGGAAGGGCCAAGCCCTTTTCTTTTGCAGCTGGGAGGCAGATAGTCTGGGGCAGGCTTTCAAGCCCATATCTCTCTCCACGTGGAAACAGAATGGGGGCTGTTGCATGTGGAACCACGGAAGTGAGACCAGCCCTTCGGTTTGCATGGGAGCTAGGTGAGGTCTGTAACTCTGCTGGCTTTCCCCCACTTCCCTGAACCTGCATGACTCAGCAGAGGTGGCCATAATCCTACTAGGTATACAATTCCAGTGACCTGGGAATCTCACCTCCATCCCCGACAGCAGCCACAGCAAGACCCACCCAAGGAGAGTCTGAGTTCAGACATGCCTAGCACTGTCCCCACCTAGTGGTCCTTCCCTACTCAGCCCGTGAAGTGGAAGACAAAGAGCATGTAATCTTGAGAATTCTAGGGCCCCGCCCACCCGCCAGTTCCTCTCCATACTACCACAGCTGATGCTCTCTGGAAAGCAGAAGACCAATCAGCACAAAAATAGAGCATTAAACCTCAAAAGCTACAGACCCTCAGGGAGTCCATTGCACCCCCCCCCCACCCCCGCCATCAAAACAGGCACTGGTATCCACTGCTGAGAGACTGATAAATGGCTCACATCACAGTACTTCTACAGACAACCCTCAGTACCAGCCCATACCTGGGTAGACTCACTGGGTGGCTAGACCCAGAAGAGAGACAACAATCACTATAGTTCGGATCACAGGAAGCCACATCCATAGGAAAAGGGGGAGAGTACTACATCAGAGGAACACCCCAAGGGACAAAAGGATCTGAACAACAGCCTTGAGCTCTAGACCTTTCCTCTGACAGGGCCCACCCAAATGAGAAGGAACCAGAAAACCAACCCTGGTAATATAACAAAGCAAGGCTCTTCAACATCCCTAAAAAAATCACACTAGTTCACCAGCAAGGGATCCAAACCGAGAAGAAATCCATGATTTACCTGGAAAAGAGTTCAGGGGGTTGGTTATTAAGCTAATCAGAGAGGGATAAGAGAAAGATAAAGTCCAATGAAAGGAAATTCAAAATATGATAGAAGAAGTGAAGGAAGAATATTCAAGGAAATAGATATCCCAAAGAAAAGACAATCAAAAATTCAGGAAACTTTAGACACACGTTTAGAAATGTGAAATGCTCTGGTAAATGTCATAAGTAGAATTGAACAAGGAGAAGAAAGAAATTCAGAGCTCAAAGACAAGATCTTTGAATTAACCCAATCCAATAAAGACAAAGAAAAAAGAGTAAGAAAATATGGGCCAGGTGCATTGGCTCACGCCTGTAATCTCTGCACTTTGGGAGGCCAAGGCAGGTGGATCAGAAGGTCAGGAGTTTGAGACCAACCTGGCCAACATAGTGAAACCCCGTCTCTAATAAAAATGCAAAAATTAGTGGAATGTGGTGGCACGCACCTGTAGTCCCAGCAACTCAGGAGGCTGAGGCAGGAAAATCATTTGAACTCAAGAGAGGGAGATTGCAGTGAGTGACTCCATTGCACTTCAGCCTGGGTGACAGAGTGAGACTCCATCTCAAAAAAAAAAAAAAAAAAAAAAGA
>CAUYLG010012271.1:0-26798 GCA_963573385.1 Cacajao melanocephalus | reverse complement strand
TTTTAAACCCCCCCTAATAAAAAACATAAACACTAAATTTAAAAAATAAAATTTCCCTTCACTTTTTAAAACCAATCAATTTACGGTGCCCGTTTTTTTTTTTTTTTTTTTTTTTTTTTTAAATTTCTTTGTTTGTTTTCAGAGACAGAGTCTCCCTTGGTTGCCCAGGCTGGAGTGCAGTGGCATAATCATAGCTCACTGTGACCTTGAACTCCTGGGCTCAAGCAATCCTCCCACCTCAGCCTCCCAAGCAACTGAGACTACAGGTGCATGCCACTATGCCCAGATAAATTTTTTTTTTTTTTTTGGTAGAGACAGGGTCTCACTATGTTGCCCAGACTGGTCTTGAACTTTCAGCCTCAAACGATCCTCCCGCCTCGACCTCCCAAAGTGCTGGGATTACAGGCATGAGCCACTGTGCCTGGCCCCTGCATCCTGTCTTAATGAGCTGGAAAGCAATGCAAAGGTTTTCCTCTCACTAGGCTTTCTCAGCCGTGGGAACTCTCTGAACCAACTTTCAAAAAACCCTCAGCTAGCTTCACACACAGAAAAGCCTGGCATCCTATGGCCCATGCCATGCACTGTCAAACAGTCCCCAGAAGGAGAATCAGGAGAGGAATTCATATTCCCAGCCCCCCTGACAGGCAGGCGGTTGGGAGAGGAGAGCAGGGCACCTGGGCCACAGCCAGCTGCCCCGGGTGCTGCTGCTCACTGGCAGTTAGGTTCAGAGAGGAGGAGAATGGGGGAAGATGTTTTAAAAATACATACAGAAAAAGACGTTTTTGGACTTTAAATCCTTCTTCAGCCTTCATGCAGGGCCTCATTCGTAAAACAGAAAAGCCAACAAAGAAAAAGCAAAGAAAAAGCAACAAGAAAGAAACGGCCAGAAACGAACCCGCCCATAAGAAAAGTCATGCCACCGCAGGGCAGCTCTCCCGCTGTGCTCCGAATCGCTGGAACGGGGAGCAACCTTACCACCTTGGGAACGGTCAGATCAGGACACTGTCAGGGACAACATGGGGACGGCATCCGGCTGGCCACCCTGCTCTGGTAGGGCCACCCCCACCCCTCTGGCACCATTCCCGGCATTTTTCAGAGCCAGGTCTCTGGACCATCTGCCTCAGAAAACACCTAAAACGCAGATTCCCAAGCTCCCCCAAGAATTTACAGAACCAGGGATAGGCCCTGGAATCTGCATTTCCCACAGGTTCCCAAGTGAGCATGAAACAGGCTCAAATTTAAGCAACTGGTACACAGTGGTTAAGAGCACAGGCTGCAGACCCCAATGGCCTGGGTTCAAATCCCAGCTCCACAACTCACTGCTGTGTGACCTTAGGCAAGTCTCTCAACCTCTCTGTGCCACGCATTCCTCATCTAAAATTCCAACTCTCCCCGACTTTCTCTACTGCATTTTTCTCTTTGACATTTATCACCATCTGACAAGCCATGTATGTTTACAAACGTATCTTGTTTCTTGACTGTCTCCCCACTTGAATCCCTGCTCCACAAAGGCAGGGATTTTGCCTCTTTTGTTCACTACTTTTGTTCACTACTGCATCCTTAAGTCCTAGACCAGGGCCTTGGGCACAGTAAGTGCTCATGAAGTGCTTACTGATGATGAGATCTGTAAAATGGGGCTCCATTTTACATGCCTCCTCAGGTTTGCATGAGGACTGAATAGGATTAAAAACACATATTAAATGACCAAGAAATGCTTGTGGGATCAATGAAAGAAAGAACGTTAGGTCTGGAGAGGAATGTCCACACCTCCCAGGAGGTAAGCGAGCTGGCCTTTCTCCCTCCCCTCTTCCTACCCTCCGACCTCCCCGCTCTGCTGCACCAGCCCCGGAGCATGGGCTCTTGGTTCTTGGATGAGCTCCTGGCTGGATCGGCCCTTGGCTCAGCCATGCCAGCCGGCTCCCCGGTGGCCAGGCTTGTGGCCGTGTGCTTGGGATGGCAGAGACTTCCGCTTCCCTCCGGTGGGAGCTGGGGCCGGGAAACTCTCTCTCCCTCCTGCCGGGGCCGGCAGATGGAGCATTGGCAACGTCTGCTTAGTTTGGTTCAATTTCACAAACATGCCCTGAACACTTCGAGGCACTGGAGGTGGGGCCGCAGTGCTGGGGAGACCCCAGGGCTGACAGGAAGACCCTGTACCTGTTACAGGTAATCTTAATAGGGTCCTTGGGGAGAGGCTTAGGCTGGACCCAGGCTAGCTCTTAACATGTTGAGTTTGGCTAAGGGAAGGGGAGGCTCCAGCAGGAAGCCGGAAGGAGAGAGAAAGTGGGGACATTTATTGGCCATTCCATCTGTGCCTTGCCATGGTTCTGGGTCCCCTAAGGTCACAGGGCTCATGGCAGCCCCTTTTCCTTGGCCTCAGCTCTGGCTAGGTCCCCATAACAGCACCCCCTCTCCCACCCACTAGCCTGGGGGCTACGCCGTTCCTCGGAAGTCCTGCTTACTCCCTGCAAATGGCCTTTTGGTTGAGTGTGCTACCTGTTCCCTGCAGCGACCTCACTGCCTTCCCCCTTCCCACCCTCTTGGCTGTAGAATCTGCTTGATGAGGGACAGTCTGTTTCTGGGAGTTGGGGAGAGGCTCCTTCTCTTTGCATGGTGTATCCCAGGCAAAAGCTCTGACCCCGTTCCCGTGCCCCCACCCCCACTTCCGTCCTGATCTGCCATGGGCAGGTGGTAACTTTGCCAGAGAAACAGCCTCCCACCGCCTCCACCTTGGTGAGCTCCTGGGCGTTGGCCAGATTGTCCACAGCGATGGCCAAGAACACATTCAGGAGGGTGTCTGTAAATGTCTGAGTCAGGAAAAGCAACCATTGGTGGGACGCCACTTGGGCCCTGCGTATCTGGGTCTCTCAGTACCCTCCCTGGAGCTCCTGCCACCTCTCCTCTGCCAGAGAGGTCCAGGCCTGTCCTCATCTCTCCCTCCACGAAGGATACAGTTCCCGAAGAGTGTCAGTACAATGAAATAGATGGAGAACACCATGCCGCCCTGCACGCCCCCCTGAGACTTGATCCCGTCGTACATGACCTCGTTCCAGTCTTCACCCGTCAGGATCTGAAAGGGGAGGAAGAAACACACAGCCAACCCCCCTCTCAGCCACAGGGCCCTTGGAGACGCAGCTGTGGAGCCGGAATCCGCCCACCCCATCCCCAACCCCAGGAGGTCTTTAACAATCCCGCCCAGTTTGCGGAGCCAGACGCTGTGTTGGCTTCTCCTTGGCTTTCCTCTTTGTTTGTGAGTAGAAAGGGCTGTTCCCACATCCGGGGGCTCTTAGCCTGGCTTCTAGGAAAATGGAAGCCTGGAGGAGTCACAAACCCTCCTGTCACTCTGTCTTACTTGATGTGATTAAGGGGATTTGTGTCCCCCTCCAAATTTACCTGTTGAAGCCCTAATTCATAATGGGATGGTATTTGGAGATGGGGCCTTTGGGAGGTAACTGGGGTTAGATGAGGTCATGGGGGACTACATGATGGTATTAGTGCCCTTATAAGAACAGGAAGAGGCCACATGCCATGGCTCATGCCTGTAAATCCCAGTACTTTGGGAGGCCGAGGTGGGAGGATCACTTGAGCCCAGGAGTTCAAGATTAGCCTGGGCAATTTAGCAAGACTCCATCTTTTTTTTTTTTTTTTGAGATGGAGTCTCGCTCTGTCATGAAGGCTGGAGAGTAGCAGCGCGATCTCGGCTCACCGCAACCTCCACCTCCTGGGTTAAAGCGATTCTCCTGCCTCAGCCTCCCAAGTAGCTGGGATTGCAGGCACCCGCCACCACGCCAGGCTAATTTTTGTATTTTTAGTAGAGACAGGGTTTCACCATATCAGTCAGGCTGGTCTCGAACTCCTGACCTGGTGATCCGGCTGCCTCAGCCTCCCAAAGTGCTGGGATTACAGGCGTGAGCCACTATGCCCGTTGCCAAGATCCCATCTTTACAAAAAAATTAAACAAGATTAGCTGGATGTGTGGTGGTGCACATTTGTAGTCCCAGCTACTCAAAGGGCTGAGGTAGGAGGATCATTTGAACCTGGGAGTCTGAGGTTGCAATGAGCTATGATTGCAATACTGCACTCCAGCCTGGGTGACAAAAAAATGTGATTTGTCTCAAAAAAAAAAAAAGTTTTTTTTGAGATTTTTGTCTCAAAGAAAGAAAGAAAGAAAGAAAACAGGAGGAGACACCAGAACTCTCGCTCTTTCTGCCACATGAGAATGCAGCAAGAAGGTGGCTATATGTGAGCTAGGAAGAGAACTTCACCAGGAACTAACCCTGCTGACACCGTGATCTTGGACTTCCAGCCTCCAGAACTGTGAGAGAACAAATGTTTCCTGTGTAAGCCACCCAGTCTCTGGTATTCTGTTATGGCAGCCTGAGAAGGCTAAGACAGGATTTTTAATATTTACCTATGTTCCTCGTGTGGTCATGGTGATGATTAAATAAGCTACTACATGGATAGCACAAACGTAGCACAAGGCCATGTTCGGGGTCCTCCTGCCTGAGGCAGACCCTGGAACAAGGGTTCAGGGGCAAGGGGTTTATCTGGGAGGTGATCTCAGGAAGCACCAGCAGGGGAGAGGAGAAGTGAGAAAGGGAAGAGAGGGCGGAACGTAAGAGTATGTGATCAAGCAAGTTTCCACTGTCTGGAACCGGGCTTGGTCTTGCTAGGGAGCTCTGTGGGGTGTCATCCCACCTGAGGATGAGGGAGCTGGTGTATTTATCCACCAACGGCTGCTCCTTTTAGGATGTGCTGCAAAAGATTCACAGTACTACTGGACTGCCGTTCCTTGGGGCAGGGCAGGGGGCCAGAGAAAGACCAAGGCAAAGGATTAAGGTGTTGACAGAAGTTTTGCTGATGCATACTGAAAGAACCAAGGGGTATTCAAACAGCACCTACACGTTCCTTTAAAAAAATCCAACTTCTTTCCTTCTACCCGTAGTTCCATGAGGATAAAAAGTAAATGTTAAAGAACTCCAAAAACATTAATCTGCGAAAACAGGGCTTCTTAGCCTCAGATCTGTTGATATTTGGGGCTGTCCTGCAAATTATAGGAATTTGAGCAGCATTCCTAGTCTCCACCCACCAGAAGCCAGTAGCATCCCTTCCCCAGCTGTGACAACCAACAGTGCTTGCAGACATTGCCATACACCCTAGGAGGACAGACTCACTCTTGAGTGAGAATCTCTGAGCTAAAGATATGTGAGTAGTGATCAGTGCTATTAATAATCACTTATGTGGGGGCTCAGAACTTCCCTTCATGGAATGCTTCCTCTTCAACTCTCTGTCTAGGGGTCTCATTTAGAAACTACCTCCCCAGGAGAAGGAGAGAGTGAAGTCACGTTTTCTATACACTCTCTGTCCCCCAAAGAGAAAGAATCCACCAGAGGCGCTCTAAAGGTCCAGGCCAGGCCAGTCCCCAGCCTCAGGGAATGTGCCCACATGGACACAGAAGTTGCTTTGGGTTGAACACTCAAGGTCAATCCCTTCACCCTGGCATATGAGACCAAGGTATCTTCAGATTTCATGGGTGTATTAGCCATGTCTTTTTTCTCTTTCTTTAAGAGGCAGGGTCACAGGGTCTTGCTCTGTAACCCAGGCTGGAGCTCACTGCAGCCTTGAACATCTGGGCTCAAGCAATCCTCCTGCCTCAGTCTCCCAAACTGCTGAGATTACGGGCACGAGCCACGTCACTGGCCTAGCCATGTGTTTTATTTTCTTTATTCTGATGCCTGTGAGGTCTTGCTGACTATGGAGGGTCTACCAGGTCTGGCACTGGCCAGTCCCTAGAGGATGTAAATAATTTAGCCCTGAGCAGGCTTTTCAATGCAAACCAACCAATATCCCAACTAGCCCATATCCCAACCACCTCCTTTATCTTCCCAACGCTGTCCACCTGCCCTCACCACCCAGGGCCAGGTCCTAGACAAGCTGGAACATCTTCATCAGCCCTAGAGCCCACTGAAATGATCCAAATGTGTCAGTCCTGAGCCATTTCCTCTGCTTCACCCTTTCCTTCCCACGGAAACCACACTCAACGCTCTTGTCCACATTTTGCTTTTCTTTCTGCTTTCTGTCTGACCCTGTTGCTTCCCTGACTGGTGCCGCATGGTGTGCTCCTTCCCTGAGGACCTGTGAGTGTAACAAACTCTCCTTTCTTTTTTGAGACAGAGTCTTGCTCTGTCAACCAGGCTGGAGTGCAGTGGTGTGATTATAGCTCACTGCAGCCTCAACCTCCTGGGCTCAAGTGACCCTTTCGCTTCAGCCAACCCAGTAGCTGGAGGTGTGTACCACCATGCCCAGCTAATTAAATTTTATTTTATTTTTTTGTAGAGACAGAGTCTCTCTCTCTTTTTTTTTTTTTTCAGATGGAGTTTCGCTCTTGTTGCCCAGGCTGGAGTGCAATGGCACGATCTCGGCTCACCGCAATCTCTGCCTCCGGGGTTCAAGCAATTCTCAATTCTGCTGCCTCAGCCTCCCGAGTAGCTGAGATTATAGGCATGTGCCACCATGACCGGTTAATTTTGTATTTTTAGTAGAGACGTGGGTTCTCCATGTTGGCCAGGCTGGTCTTGAACTCCTGACCTCAGGTGATCCGCCTGCCTCTGCCTCCCAAAGTGCTGGGATTACAGGCATGAACCACCACACCTGGCTGAGACAAAGTCTCACTACGTTGCTCAGACTGTTCTCAAATTCCTGGCCTCAAGTGATCCTCCCGCCTTGATCTCCCAAAGTGCTTTTATTTTTTTTCAGACTAAGTCTTGCTCTGCTGTCCAGACTGAAGTGCAGTGGCGCGATCTTGGCTCACTGCAACCTCCGCCTCCGGGATTCAAGCAATTCTTATACTTCAGTCTCCCTAGTAGCTGGAATTACAGGCACCCACCACCACGCCCAGCTCATTTTTGTATTTTTAGTAGAGATGGGGTTTCACCATGTTGGCCAGGCTGGTCTCGAACTTCTGATCGCAAGTGATCTGCTCACCGGGGCTTCCCAAAGTGTTGGAATTACAGGTGTGAGCCACCACACCTGACCAAAGCGCTGGGATTATAGGTGTGAGCCACCGTGTCCAGTCACAAACTATCTTTCCAATGACATTCATCTCCTGATCTGTTGGCCTCACCATTATCTGAACAATGATGATCATAAAATCTGTATTTTAAAGCAGTGTGAAAAGGCAAGGTAGAGAAGGAGGAGTTCAGGGGAGCCCCTTGGGTGCGGAGTAGGCACTTTCATCTCTGACACTGAGAGGTGTTGGCCCATGGGGCCAGGTGGAGGCCGTACCTGAAACACCGTCATTATTGCTGCTGGAAAAGTATCGAAGTTGGTGGGAGGAGTCCCTTCATCGAAATTAAACCTGCAGGGAGGACACGGACATTTCACGTTGGCCCCACCCCAGGTGCTCTGAGGGTGTGGCTCAGCATCTCATCTCCAAGGAAACGCACGTCTCCATCATCTCTGTCCCCAGGAAACCCTGAGTGGTACCCAGGACCCTGCCCGTCTGGGTGACCGCAACAGGTGTCTGGGCTACGAGGAAGGCAGCCTGCATGTTGGAGGGGAGTGTGGGCTTCTGGATACCCTGAGCCGGACCCCAGGGAAGCAGGAGTCGAGTTCCTGTGAAGGACTTACTGGCCGCCGAAGAGCTGCATTCCCAAAAGGGCGAAGACGACAATGAACAGGAAGAGGAGGAACAACAAGCTGATGATGGACTTCATGGAGTTGAGGAGAGAGACGACCAGGTTTCTGAGAGATGCCCAGTACCTGTCGACAGAGGTCGGGTGAGGACTCAGGCCAGGTAGGGGGGGCAGGGGCCCCGGAGTCAGCCCTCGAAGCACGAGGCTCACCTTCCCAACTTTCTGGAGGCGCCCCCACCATGTCCCCCATCGCCACCCCCTGTACCAATGTCCAGGGACCCCAAAGACTTACTTTGTGACTTTGAAAATACGCAATAACCTGAGGGCTCGTAACACGCTGATTCCGAAGGACGTGCCTGGTTTTATGACGGCCCAGATAACCTCGAAGATGCTCCCAATGATAACCTAGAGCAGAGGACCTGGTCTCACGTCCAGGGACGGCGTCTGGGCTCCAGAACCGGCAAGCACTTCCCAGGGGCCAACCTCGCAAGAAGGCAGCCCAACTCCTACCTCCAAATGGAAGCTGGGTGAGGAACCCTGAGCTCCTCATTCACCCATTCATTTATCTATGGAGATCAGGTCTCACTGTGTCACCCAGGCTGGAGTGCAGTGGCACCACCACAGTTCACTGCAGCACTGACCTCCTGGGCTCAAGTGATTCTCCCACCTCAGCTTCTTGAGTAGCTGGGATTAGAGGTGTGTACTACCACACCTGGCTAATTTTAAAACATTTTTAGAGAGATGGGGTCTCGCTAGTATTGCCCAGGCTGGTCTCAAACTTCTGGGCTGAAGCCACCCTCTGGCTTTGGCCTCTCCAAGTGTTGGCCTCCAACTCTGGCTTCCCAAAGCATTGAGCCACTGCACCTGGCCTCTTTTTTATTTATTAAGAGCTCACACAGACCTGAGAATTCCTGAAACACAAAATTACAAAGTGAATGTTCATGGAACTGCTACCTGTATCAAGAATTAGGATAAGGCTGGGTGCAGTGGCTCATGCCTGTAATCCCAGAACTTTGGGAGGCCGAGGCAGGTGGATCACTTGAGGTCAGGAGTTCAAGACCAGCCTGGGTAACATAGGGAAACCCTGACTCTACCACAAAAAAAGAAAAAAATAATTAGCCAGGCATGGTGGCATTGTGCCTGTAGTCCCAGCTACTTAGGAGGCTGAGGAGAGAGGATCACTTGAGCCCAGGAATTTGAGACAACAGAAAGCCATGATCCTGCCACTGCACTCCAGCCTGGGCTACAGAGAAAGACTCTCTCTCAACAAAAACAACAACAACAACAACAAAAACAAAAAAAACAAACAAAAGGAAGATGTGGATACCCTGGAAGCTTCCAGAGACACTGTGATGTAACTACCATCCTGAATTTTGTAATAACCATTTTCTTACCTTTAAAAAAAATTGAGGTGAAATTCACATAACATAACATTAACACTGAATTACACAATTTGGTGGCATTGAGGTACGTGCACAATATTCTGCGAATATCACCTCTATCAAGTTCCAAAACATTTTCATCACCCCCAAAGGAGGCCCTGTCCCCATCAGCAGTCACTCCCCTCTCTCCCTCCCCCAGACCCTGGCAACCACTAATCTACTTTCTGTCTCTATGGATGTGCTGGCTCTGGACATTTCATACAAATGGAATTATGCAATACTTGGCCTTTTGTGTCTGATTTCTTTTACTGAACATCGTGTTTTCAAGGTTCCTGCCTTTTCAAAGTATTCAAGTATTATCCTTAAAATATATAGTTTAAGGCCGGGTGTGGTGGCTCATGCCTGTAATCCCAGCACTTTGGGAGGCCGAGGCAGGTGGATCACTTGAGGTCAGGTAGTCGAGACCAGCCTGGACAAATTGGTGAAACCCCGTCTCTACTAAAAACACAAAATTAGATGGGTAATCTCAGTTACTTTCAGGGCTGAGGCGGGAGAATTGCTTGAACCCGGGAGGTGGAGGTTGTGGTGAAGTGAGATTGTGCCACTGCCCTCCAGCCTGGGCAATAGAGTGAGAGAGACTCTGTTTCAAAAAAAAATTTGTATATATATATACACACACACACACACACACACACACACACACATATATATATATGTACATATATATAGAGAGAGTTTGACTTTGTCCACTTGAACTCTGCATCAACTGCATGGACTTAGGTCGTCAGCTTCTGCCTCCTTCTGCACCATGTTACATGGGTAAGATTCTTGTTGCTGGGCATGGCTATTGCTGCTGGGCTTTCATTGTTCCAGAGTATTTGGTTACATAGATATGCCACAAAATATTTATCTAGCCTATAGCAAAGGGATACATCATGGATATTGGGACTTGGAACTATTACAGACAAGGCTGCTCAAGACATTTGTTCATTTTTCTTTCTTTTTTTTTTTTTTGAGACGGAGTCTCACTCTATCGCCTAGGCTGGAGTGTGGTGGCACCATCTCAGCTCACTGCAACCTCTGCCTCCTGGGTTCAAGCGATTCTCCTGCCTCAGGCTCCCAAGCAGCTGGGATTACAGGTGTGCACTACAACTCCTGGCTAATTTTTGTAGTTTTTCAGTTAGAGACGGGGTTTCACCATGTTGGCCAGGCTGGTCTCAAATTCCTGACTTCAGGTGATCCACCTACCTCAGTCTCCCAAAGTGCTGGAATTACAGGTGTGAGCCACTGTGCCTGGCCTACTTTTATTTTTTAGAGATAGGGTCTCACTCTATTGCCCAGGCTGCAGTACGGTGGTGTCATCATAGCTCACTGTAGCCTCAAACTGCTGGGGCAATCCTCCCACCTCAGTCTTCTGAGTAGCTGGGACTACAGGTGTGTATCACCACACCGGGCTATTTTTTTTTTTTTTCTGGTAGAGACAGGGTCTTGCTTTGTTGCCTGGGCTGGTTTTCAACTCCTGGGCTCAAGCAATTCTGCTTCCTCAGCCTCCTGAATAGCTGAGGCTACAGGCACGATGCATCATACCCGGCTTCCTTTTCTTTTTAATAGAAATTAGTTTTATTCTTTAAACACTTGGATCATTTATGGAGGAAATGTTTGTTTGTATGTATTTTGTTTTCCTCAACAACATGGTCATTTTCTATAATGGCAGAAAACAGTACAACATTCAGTTATTATACATTATTAAGCCTTGGGACTGTGGTAAATGACTAGGGCTGCCCTGGGCCAGGCATTCTCCACTTATTTGCTAACAACCTTAACTTCATTTCCAGCTGCAGGGTGGGGACATTCTGGCCTGTGTCTCCTAGGTGAGACTTTCTAGGATGAATTCCTAGCAATGGAGCGCCAGGTGACATCTCCCGCTTGTAGTTTTTGCCCTGGTTTGATGAGAAGGATTGGATGTCGATTATTGCCAAGGATTTAGCTTTTGTGTTGACTGGTGGGTTCCTGGGTGTTTATCACATTTAAAAAATAAACTAATTAACTGAATAATTCACCAAATAACAATGGATCATAATGGCCCCATAATGCCAGGGTATTGTAATCTGACAACTATACTTCATCTACTTCTACATGACTGAAAGGAAAAAAAAAATAGAAGTCATAATGATGTCCCATTCGTAATCCTGAAGTTAGGTACTTAGCTGGAATGACACAGGCAACCCATCTAAGGCCTGGCTTTTCTCCCAGCTTGGAAAACTTGTCTTATGTCCCCCACTTAGCTTTCCAAAGGGGTTTATACATTTTCCTCCCACTGGCAGTGGTTGAGGGTTCTGGGTACCCTGTATCCTCACCAGTGTTTGCGATTGTTTCCTTATTTCTTCTGCATCCGTCTGAGTCTTTTATATTCAGGGATGACTTTAACTTTCTCTTTTTAATGTGCCCAGGTGTCTGTCATTCCAGGCAAGAGCTGGAGAAATGAACTTCTTAGAAACAAGAGCACTTACCCCACAGTCAAAGCAGTTGAAGGAAGAGTGGAAGTAAGGCCGCGTCCCAAGCCCGTACATTTTTATAAACATTTCGGACATAAAGAGTCCTAAGAAAATGAATTCTGCATAGTCTACAAGGGAGAAGGAGGAAACAGAGAGGAGGTTAGGCTTGCTGAGGGTAGGGGTTCCAAGTGGCTCTGACTTTCCTTTTATTATCATTTTTTAACTTTTTATTTTTTGTAGAGATGAGGTCTTGCTATGCTGTTAGGCCGGTTTCAAACTCCTGGCCTCAAACGGTTTCCCCGATTTGGCCAGCCACATGCTAGAATTATAGGCATGTGCCACCACACTCAAAATTGGACTTATCTTTTATTTTTTTTCTTTTTAAAATTTTTATGTGGAGATGGGGGTCTCACTGTGCTGCTCAGGCTGCTCTTGCACTTCCGGCCTCAAGTGATCCTCCCAGCTCAGCCTCCCAAAGTGCTGGGATTATAGACATGAGCTACTGTGCCCGTGCTCTGCCGAAGGTGTCCTTTCCATGGGCCTTCGTTTCCCTTCTGTTAAAAAGGAAGAACTGGCTGGGCATGGTGGCTCACATCTCTAATCCCAACACTTTAGGAGTCCGAGGCAGGCAGATCAACTGAGGTCAGCAGTTTGAGACCAGCCCGGCTAACACGGCAAACCCCATCTCTACTAAAAATACAAAAATTAGCTGAGTGTGGTGATGCACGCCTGTAAACCCAGCTACGTGGGAGGTAGAGGCACAAGAATCACTTGAACCTGGGAAGTGGAGGTTGCAGTGGGTCAAGATCGGGCCGCTGCACTGCAGCCTGGGTGACAGAGCAAGACCCTGTCTAAAGAAAAAAAAAAAAAAAAAAGAGCAACAATCGTGCTCCACCCTACAACCAGCAAGCCAACCAACCTTAGGCCAATCTTAAAAGGGATGAGAAAAAGTTCAGTGGATCTCCACCTTGTAGTTTTTGCCCTGGTTTGATAAGAAGGACTGAATATAGATTATCTGCAGGGACTTAGCTTTTGTGTTGATTGGTAGATTCCTGGGTGTTTATCACATTTAAAAAACAAACTAATTAACTGAATAATTCACAAAATAACAATGGACCATAATGGCCCCATAATGCCAGGGTGTTCTGATGTAATAATTATACCTCATCTACTTCTACATGACTGAGCTCCAAAGGAAAAAAAAAAGAAATAGAAGTCATAATGACGTCCCATTCGTAATCCTGAAGTTAAGTACTTAGTTGGAGTGACACAGGCAACCCATCTAAGGCCTGGCTTTTCTCCCAACTTGGAAAACTTGTCTTATGTCCCCTAGAAATCCTTTGTTGCTTGTGATCTAAAAGTCTTGCATGAGACAAAGCCTTTTGTTCTTTGATGAGAAAGCATAAACGTGAAAATGCCTCGGAGGAAGGGGGTAAAACATGGATATGCATTTGCTCCAGCAAATAAATGGCTGATATCACATCCCTTTCTGAGAGGGCTTTCTTGGTGGGGTAGGAAGATGAGGATTTAGGAAGGGCATGGGTACTTAATGGACAGAAAGGAGAGATGAGGAAGGTTTCTGAGGAGCAGAAAGCATACAGAAAGGAAAGACAGAGGATTGAAACTGACTTCCAAGAATTTCATATAGTTAATCATGGCCACATAGCTAATTGTGTTTGGTTGTCATGGTTTGAATGTTTATGTCCCCTCCAAAATTCACATTGAAACTTAATTGCCAATGTAATGGCATCAAGAGGTGGGGCCTTCAGGAGGTGATCAAGACATGACAGTGGAGCTCTCATGAATGGGATTAGGTGCCTTATAAAAGAGCTTGACAGAGGAAGTTTGTCCCTCTTGCTCCTCCATCTTCTGCCATGTGAGGACCCAGTGTTCCTCCCATCTAGGGGACACAGTGTGTAAGGTGCAATCTTGGAAGCAGAGAGCAGCCTCCACCAGACAAGTAAACCTGCCAATGCCTTGGTCTTGGACTTCTCAGCCTTCAGAACTGTGAAAAAATAAATTTCTGTTCTTGTCAAATTACCCAGTCTCAGGTAATTTGTTATAGCAGCACAAATGAACTAAGACAACTGTCAAGGGTTTTGCTACATCATGCTTTTAAGAGGTGTTTTGAATTGACTGTCAAAGTCCTTCACATTTATTTATCACCAAAATTTCTTCTTATTTATAGGACACTAAGGAGATCCTAGTATCTGAGGAAAACTCTAGGGTCCCTAAGACCAAAATATCAGCAAAGGAAGTCTGTTCATAACATATGATACATTCCAAGACCCACCAGAAGTAACTCTGGGAGGACTGAAGTTTCTGAGATCTTGTTCCTCAGTTACCATGGAAACATGACAGCAAGTGATGCACAAGACTTGAAAGAATTACTTATCCATAAGAATCACTTATCCATAGCATTGTTGGATCTGGAAGAACTTTCAGGACCATGGAATCCAGTTTCCACCACATAGATGGGAGTCTGAGACCCAGAGAAACAACTACACCTCACTGATTCCAAGACATACTTTTTTTTTTTTTTTGAGATGGACTCTTGCTCTGTTGCCAGGCTGGAGTGCAGTGGCACAATTTCAGCTCACTGCAATCTCTGCCTCCCGGATTCAAGTGATTCTCCTGCCTCAAACTCCCGAGTAGCAGGGATTACAGGCGTGTGCCACCACACCCAGCTAAGTTTTGCATTTTTAGTAGAGACAGGATTTCGCCATGTTGGCCAGGATGGTCTCTATCTCCTGACCTCGTGATCTGCCCACCTTGGCCTCCCAAAGTGCTGGGATTACAGGCATGGGCCACCGCACCTGGCCAAGACATACACTTTTGTTTATATTTTGACATCTCTGAAATTAACATGTATCTTAAAATCAGCATGTCCTAATTTAGATGGCAGCATTTCTTAATGGTAGATAAAATAAGAGTAAAAAAATTAATTTCTGTTCTTATCAAATTACCCAGTCTCAGGCTGGATGAAGTGGTTCAAGCCTATAATCTCTGCACTTTGGGAGGCCAAGGTGGGCATATCACTTGAAGTCAGGAGTTCAAGACCAGCCTGGCCAACATGGTGAAACCCCATCTCTATTAAAAATATAAAAATTAGCTGGGCGTGGTGACGGGTGCCTGTAATCCCAGCTACTCGGGAGGCTGAGGCAGGAAGAACTGCTTGAACCCAGGAGGTGGAGGTTGCCATGAGCTGAGGTTGTGCCACTGTACTCCAGCCTAGGTGACAGAGGAAGACTCTGTCTCAAAAAAAAAAAAATTAAAATTAAACATAAATAAATAAAAGAGTGCCTTATAATTGAAGATATCTTTGATCAATGGATGATGGTAATGACTTGTCTAAGATTACATGGAAGTTAGGAACAGGGCAGGCTTTGAGAATTCAGGTCTTCTGGTACCCAGGGTATGCATCTGTCATTAGACACAGCTTGGACTCTGGAGCCCAAATGCCTGGGTTCAAACTCTGGCTTTATCACTTACTAGCTGTGTGACCCTGGGCAATCTACCTAATCTCTCCGTGTCTCAGTTTTCTCAAATGGAAAGTGAGAATGAGTAAAGGACCTTTATAGACACTGAGGTCCCAGGCAGGAAGTCTCAGTCCCTTGTTCCTGAACCAGGACAGACTGTGCAAGATGATTAGTGGAGAGAATAGGAGATTAAAAATAGAGTATTAGATGAAGTTAAAACAAGAAGTAGAGGCCTCATATATAAGAGACTCCAGAGGGACTAAAAACAATTACTAAGTTTGAAACTAGGTCAGGGCCCTGGGAAGAAGAACTGGTTCCTGAGGGGTATCCTGGGGGCCGGGTGGGTGGGGGAGGTCAGCCAATGTGACTGGGAACAAGGAGGGTTATAAGAAGACAATGACCTGAACTAGGCTCACGAGTCTTTCTAGGTCAAACACTAGGCTGTCTCTTGTTGCTGTCCTAAGTCAATTGTGAACCAGGTCAGAAGGGCAGTGAACATGTTAGACAACCAGTAGGCAAAAGGGGTTTTGCGAAGTCCTCACTTGGGGTCCAAAAACCAAATCCGGGTCATCCATCTGCTCCCCTCTCTGTCCAATCACTGCTCTTTTTATTTTATTTTTTTGAGACAGACTCTCTCCGTTGCTCAGGCTGGAGTGCAGTGGCACGATCTTGGCTCACTGCAACCTTCGCCTCCTAGGTTCAAGCAATTCTAGTGCCTCAGCCTCCCAAGTAGCTGGGATTACAGGTGTGTACCATCACGCCTGGCTAATTTTTGTATGTTTTGTAAATACAGGGTTTTGCCATGTTGGCCAGGCTGGTCTCAAACTCCCAGCCTCAAGTGATCCACCTACTTCAGCCTCCCGAAATGCTGGGATTATAGGTATGAGCCACCATGCCTGGCCCCAATCACTGCTCTTGTTGATTTCTCAGACCTCTTTACTTTTTAAATCCTGCTCAGACATCTCCCCATCTTTTGCTGCTTTTCCTCACCCTCACTTGGCCTTCAATTTTGATACTACCTCATGCTAACTCATACAGAATCTGGGAATAGGCCCAGAGGGCAAAGCCTTGGTGTTACTTGTAACCTGAGGGAGCAACATACTCTCACAGATACTAGAGGGTATGTTCTATGAATGAATATGGAAGCCAAAAAGGGCAGGGGAGGACATATTAGGTTGGTGCAAAAGTAATTGTGGGTTAAAATGGCAAAAACTGTTATTAATTTTGCACCAACCTAAGAGGAAAGAAGCAGAAGGTTTAAAAGAAGAGAGAAGCAGAGGCAGAAATAAGCAGAGAAAATGGGGGCAACATATAAGCCCCTCCTTATTTCTAAGGCATTCTCTATCTCTTAACCATAAGTTACAAACATTTCCAAAGATGTGCACAAAAATTATTAATACTGTATGTTTCTGTTTCTATCTATCTGTCTTATGAGCTATGTCTTTCTCCATCTCTCTTTCAACATTCCCTTCACCAGTACCCCTCTGTCTCTCTCTCTCTCTCTTAGAAAGGAATCACAGAAGCATATGCTGGCCTGAATTCCAGCTTCCAGCTCTCAGGCCTAAGGGAGATGGGTTCCATCGTCATAGCAGCAGCAACATTGGCCCCAGTGACAGTTATAAAAATGGCCAAATGAAAGGGCAGATTCAATGAGGACCAAAGAAGACTCACATACTACCAGAGAAAGAGAAGTGAAAAAAGGGTGTGAGGGAGGGATCAGGGAGTTGGCAGGGGTGAGGCCGGGTGATACTCACAAAGGAAGTCGGAGAGCCACTCGGGCTGGTTGTAGTGAACAATAGCAACACACAGCGTGTTGAGAGCTACCAAACTGAGTACAGTCCAGTAGAAGGCCTGAGTTTTGACCATGCGGCGGATGTAGAAACGCATCCTCCTCTCCTTTTTGTGAAAAAAGGTTGAGTTCTCCAGCTTGGCACTTTTAATGCTGGCTCGGGCGAAGGGAGAACCTGCCAGGGAAAAGACAGAGAATGTCAGGCTCAGGCTGTTCCCGTGGAAGAAATTAACCAATATGCAGCCCAAGCACGGATCTTAGCCAGGGGATCCATTAGTCGCTCCAGCAAGCCCTGTGGCCCAAGGGAACCATCATGACCCATGGACTTAGTTTTGCAGAGATGGAGCTTATGAGAAGACCATGTCTCTGAAAAAACAGAATTGGAAGTAACCAATGAGAAAGCAGGATATCAATGGGGAGGCTGATAGCTCTCTGTTGCAGGAGCCAGTCTTCCATATCTCCCACTCCCAGCCACATCTGATGCCTCTGGATGTCACACCACAGGGCAGGATAAAGCAGGGTCTCCATTCCCTGATGCAGAGGCAGGCAACAGGGCTGCACAGAGCATGCTTGGAAGGCCTCCAGAAAGAGATGTGAATAAGACCCTAGTGTTCCATGGGCATTTCACTTTAGAAGTGATCACTGAGGAATGAGCTGGGTGTGTCCTCTACCTGCAAATATTTTTGGTCTTATGCATTTATTGAGTACCTATTGTGTGCCAAGTTCTGTTCCAGGGGCTCAGGATACATCAGGCAACAGAGCCTGGACCTCCTGGGTCTGATTCTCAAACGGGGAGAGATAGACAGTGGATATAATAAGTAAATTAACAGTGGGATGGAAAATGAGAAGTGCTGTGGAAAAAAAAAGTTAGGGTGGATGCAGTGATACGCCTGTAATCCCAGTACTTTGGGAAGTTGGAGTGGGAGGACTGTTTGAGGCCGGGAGTTTGACACCAGCCTGGGCAACATATCAAAACATGTTTTTTTAAATAACAAAAATATTTTTTTAAAAAAGTAAAGCATCATGGAGGGATTGAAAGTCCTAGGAGAGTATACAAGGCAGGATGCAGCACTAAATTGTGTGGTCAAGGTGAGTGTGTTGACTTGTCACTTTAGTATCTTAGGTAGAGGAAACAGCAAATTTAAGGTCCTGAAGCATGAATGTACCTGCCTGACATTTTTAGGGAACAGCACAAGAAAGTCAGTGTTGCTGGAGTGGAGTGGCTGAGGGGAAAAGAGGAAGGAGACGAAGGCAGGCAGGTGACAGGCAGATCATGCAGGGCCTGATGGACCACAAATGGGACTTTGGCTTTTACCCTGAGTGAGATGGGAGCCATGGAGGGTTCTGAGTAGAGGAGGGACGGAACTTGACTTGGGTGTTCATAGGCAGCCTCTGGCTGCCATGGGGGAGAGTAGAGAGTGAAAGGTAAGGACTGGAGCCGGGAGACCAGGCTGGAGGTGACTGAACCCCTCCAGGCTAGTGATGATGATGACGACCGATGGCGGCTGGACTTGGGCGGTGTTGAAGCAGAGAGGATTTGGGATGAGTCATTTAAGGTAGATTCAATATTTGCTGACGGAACAGTGTGGGTGTAAGAGAGAGGGATTTTTGGTTTTTGGTGAACCCCTTGAGGGATGGAGCTCTCATCTACTGAATGCGCACAGCTTTAGGGGAAGGTCAGAGCTCAGTTTTGGACAGATTGAATTTACCTTCTAAAATACTTCTTTTTTTTTTTTTTTTTTTGAGATGGGATCTGGCTTTGTTGCCCAGGCTGGAGTGCAGTGGCGTGATCACAGCTCACTGCAGCCTTGCACTCCTGGGCTCCAGTGATCCTCCCGCCTCAGCCTCCCAAGTAGCTAGGACTACAGTCACGTACCACCATTCTCTCTTAATTACAACATTTTTTTTGTGTGTGTGGCAATGAGGTCTCCCTATGTTGCCCAGGCTGGTCTTGAACTTCTTGCCTCAAGCGATCCTCCTGCCTCAGCCTCCCTAAGCATTGATATTACAGGCATGAACCACCATGCCCAGCCTTAAGACACCTTTTCTTACAAACCCTCAGTTGTATTCATTTTTAGATGATTCTTCATTGATTTATTCATTCATTAATACATTCATTCATTTTTTCATCCATTTGTTCATTCTTTCATTATTCTTAAATTCATTAGCACATTCATCATTCATCCATTCCTTTGTGTGTTTATCATTCATTTGCTCATACATTCATCCATCCATTCATCATTCATTTGCTTATCTGTTTCTCCATTCATTCCTCCATTTATCTATTCACCCATTCATCCATCCAGCACGTTTATCAAAACCACCTCACTTGCCAGACGCAGGACAAACACACCTCCGAGAAGGCCACTTCCTACTAGCGAAATTATCAACAGAGATTTTGAGTTGGCACCCTCGGGGCCATACCGATTCATACTGGGTTTGCAAAAGCTGAAATTATTGGTCCACATTTAAAAACTGGGAGATTTTCCATGAAAATATGGATTTCAGCTTCCCCCGAATGAAAATAACAGCTGACGTTTATGGAACATTTAGCAGGCACCAGGCACTGCAGGGTACATGTTTTACACGACAAGCTACTTGCTTCTCCTCAGAGCCCTAGGAAGTAGGGACCAGCGTTATCCCCATTTTACAGCCAAGGAAACAGGCTGAGAGGGGTCTAGTAACCGGTGAGGATGTGTCAAGAGGGTTTGGAGCACGTACTCTGGGCCACCACATTGCACACCAGGGGCGTGTGGCCATGGGATAGGGGCACATTCCACTCTGTTGCAGTTGGCCAGGCTGGGAAGGCTGTGACCTCTTTACAGGGATCCCTCCTTCTCTGCAAGACCCTTCCCCTCATGTCCATCACCTTCTCGAACCCAGGGGCAGCTCCTCATCACCCTGCCCAGCATTTCTGGCCCTAGTCCCTGAAACTCTCAAAGATGTGCAGATCTGTAGGTCTCCAAAAGGTTTTGCCAAAAGAAATAAGACCCTTGGGACCTTGGGGGTCAGGGGGGATGTTCCACAGATCAAAGAGAGAGAGAGGAAGAGAGAAGAGAGAAGAGAGAGACAGAGAGAGACAGAGAGAGAGGAGAGACAGAGAGAGAGAGACAGAGAGAGAGAGGAGAGAGAGACAGAGAGAGAGAGAGGAGACAGAGAGACAGAGAGAGAGACAGAGAGAGAGAGGAGACAGAGAGAGAGACAGAGAGAGAGGAGAGAGAGAGAGAGAGAGGAGAGAGAGACAGAGAGAGAGAGAGACAGAGAGAGAGGAGAGAGAGAGAGGAGAGAGACAGAGAGAGAGGAGAGACAGAGAGACAGAGTGAGAGAGGATAGACAGAGTGAGGGGAGAGACAGAGAGAGAGAGGAGAGACAGAGAGAGAGAGAGGAGAGAGACAGAGAGAGAGACAGAGAGAGAGAGGAGAGACAGAGAGAGAGAGGAGAGACAGAGAGGAGAGAGAGACAGAGAGAGAGGAGAGACAGACAGAGAGACAGAGAGAGAGGAGAGACAGATAAAGAGAGGAGAGAGAGAGAGACAGAGAGACAAACATGCCAACCACAGCAGACAGAAGGCCCCCATCCCCCACTCTTGCTGGAGCCACACTGAAAAGCTGGCTTAATCAGCAACCAGGTTGGTGACCTGGGGCAGGTGACCTTGGACAAGCCACCTCGTATCTCAGATCTCTAGCAACTCCACTGGTAAACTGGAGACAACCACACTTCCTACCCCAAAGGGCCATCCAAAGGCATAAATGAATTAATATGCCTTAGCATGATGGTACCTTATGATTATTGGATATAAATCTAGCACAACCTCAAAAGCTGAAATCATGACTAGGTTCATGTGCCAGCCATTGAGAAAGTCTTTCCTGATCACTCAGCCTGGAAACACATCCTCACAATGGGCATACAAACACCCAAAATCCCCAGACGAATCCTTGGTGGTGACATACCCCTTCCCTCGCCATAAAATGTTGAAGACCCTTCACTGGGAAGGGAGAGGGATGAATCCTTGGTGGTAAATGAATCACCAGATTAATTCTGGTAGTGAATGAATTGCCAGATAAATTCTTGGTGGTGACATACCCCTCCCCTTACCATAAAACATTCCCAAACCCTTCACTGGGAAGGGAGAGGGAAATGAATATTAATTGAACACCTACTAAGTGGTGGGCCCCATGCTGGGTACTGTCGCTTCTATTAATTGCATTTCATACTCACTGTGACCCATGTTCCCTTTTTCTATACATTTCTGTCTCTCATTTTTCTCTGGGGTCTGGAATTATAATTGCAGATAATTTCTAGATTTTAAAAAATCATTTTCATAAGATGTTTTATTCAAGCCAATACATTCAAAATATTTTCATTTCAACATGGAATCAATATCAAGATGGATTCAAAAGATTTTTTTTTTTTTGAGACGGAGTTTTGCTCTGGTTTCCCAGGCTGGAGTGCAATGGCGCGATCTCGACTCACTGCAACCTCCGCCTCCCGGGTTCAAGCGATTCTCCTGCCTCAGCCTCCCAAGTAGCTGGGATTACAGGCATGCACCAACATGCCTGGCTAATTTTGTATTTTTAGTAGAGATGGGGTTTCTCCATGTTGGTCAGGCTGGTCTCAAACTCCCGACCTCAGGTGATCTGCCCGCCTCGGCCCCCAAAGTGCTGGGATTACAGGCATGAGCCACTGCACCCGGCGCAGATAAAGACTCTGTCTTGGAAAAAGAAAATAAATAAAGCAATCGTGCTCATGCTACAACATTGTGACAACTATGATGTTACTAAGTTATAGGAATTTTCAGCTTCATCATATTATCTTATAGGATCACCACCGTATATATCCTCTGTCGTTGACCAAAATGACGATATGCAGCACGTGACTGTAGCTGCTGCCCATATTGCGAGTTGAACTGTCTCCCCCAAAAATGTTTGTTGAAATCCTAACCCCTGGTACCTGCAAAAGTCGACTTACTTGAAAATAGGGTCTTTGTATTGTAGGTGGTAATCAAAAGATGAGGTCAAACTTAATTATCTAAATCCAATGACTGATGTCTTTATAAGAGGGGAAGCAGGCTGGTTGCTGTGGCTCATGCCTATAATTCCAGCACTTTGGGAGGCCAAAGTGCGCAGATCACTTGAGGTCAGGAGTTCAAGATCAGCCTGGCCAACCTGGTGAAAGCCCGTCTCTACTAAAAATACAAAAGTTAGCTGGGCGTGGTGGCTTATGCCTGTAATCCCAGCCACTTGGGAGGCTGAAGTGGGAGAATTGCTCAAACCTGGGAGGTTGAGGTTGCAGTGAGCTTTGATTGTGCCATTGCACTCCAGCCTGGGTGATGGAGTGAGACCCTGTCTCAGGGAAAGAAAAAAAAAAAAAAAAAAGAAAGAAAGAAATGGCATACAGACACACAGAAAGAGGGCCATGTGACAACAAAGCCAGAGACTAGAATGATGCAGCTATAAACTGAGGAACACCAGAGATTGCTAGCAACACCGGAAGCTAAGACAATAGCCTGGAACAGATTCTCTGCTAAAACCTTCTGAGGGAACATGGTGGCTCTGCTGACACCCTGATTTCAGTTTGGACTTCCAGCCTCCAGAACCGTGAGAGAAGAAATTTCTGTGTTTTAAGCTACTGGGTTTGTGATGCTTTGTAACGGCAACTCTGGGAACTCACCAGCACCCATATAGAGTCTGTCTTATCAAAACCATATAAATGGATCCCCCTTTCTCCATATTCTCACCAGCACTTGTTATGATTTATCTTTTTATTTTTATTTTTTATTTTTGATGGAGTCTCACTCTGTTGCCCAGGCTGGAATGCAGTGGTGTGATCTCTGCTCACTGCAACCTCTGCCTCCTGGGTTTAAACAGGAACGTCTCCTGCCTCAGTCTCCTGAGTAGCTGGGACTGCAGGTGTGTGCTACTGCATCCGGCTAATTTTTGCAGTTTTAGAAACAGGGATTCACCATGTTGGTCAGCGTGCCTCTTCTCTTATAAAGACACCAGTGGTTGGATTTAGGACCCACCCTAAATAAGTTTGCCCTCATCTTAGCTTGATTACCACCTGCAAAGACCCTATTTTCACATAAGGCCACATTTGCAGGTATGAGGGATTAGGATTTCAATAAAACTCATTTGTCTTTTTGATAACAACTACTCTAGGCTGGGTGTGGTGGCTCAGGCCTGTAATCCCGGCACTCTGGGAGGCCAAGGAGGGAGGATCATCTGAGGTTAGGAGTTCAAGACCAGCCTGACCAATGTGGTGAAACCCTATCACTATCAAAATACAAAAATTAGCCAGGCATGGTGGTGTGTGCCTATAATAATAGCTACTCAGGATGCTGAGGCAGGAGAATACCTTGAACCTAGGAGGGGGAGGTTGCAGTGAGCCGAGATCACACCACTGCACTCCAGCCTGGGTGAAAGAGCAAGACTCCCTCAAAGGAAAAAAAAAAAAAAAAAAAAAAGATAATAGCTACTTTAACAGGTGTGAGGTGATAGCTCATGGGACTTTTAATTTGCATTTCCCTGATGATTAGCGATATTCAGCATTTTTTATATACCTGTTGGCCACTTGTATCTCTTTGTATCTTTTTTCTTTTGGGATACGTATGTTCAGATCCTTTGCACAGTTTTATTTTTTATTTTGAGACTCTGTCACCCAGGGTGGAGTGCAGTGACGTGATCTCAGCTCACTGCCACCCCTGCCTCCCTGCCTCCCGGGTTCAAAAAATCCTTACACCTTAGCCTCCCGAGTAGCTGCCTTTACCATATTTAATTGGGTTGTTTTCTTGCTGTTGTTTGAGTTCCTTGTATATTTTGGATATTAGCTCCTTATCAGATGTATTGTTTGCAAACATTTTCTCACATTCCTTAGGTTGTCTCTTCCCTTTGTTAAATGTTTCCTTTACTGTGCACAAACTTTTTGTTTGATACAATCCCTTTGTCTACTTTTGCTTCTGTTACCTATACTTTGGAGGTCCTGTCTAAAAATCATTCCAAGGACATGGATGAATCTGGAAACCCTCATTCTCAGCAAACTGACACAAGAACACAAAACCAAATACTGCATTTTCTTACTCATAAATGGGTGTTGAACAACGAGAACACATGGACACAGGGAGGGGAACATCACACACTGGGGCCTGTCGGGAGGTAGGGGAGCTAGGGGAGGGATAGCAGGGGGTGAGGAGATTGGGGAGGGATAACATTAGGAGAAAATTGGGGAGGGATAACATTAGGAGAAATACCTAATGTAGATGACGAGGGGATAGCATGGCAGCAAACCACCATGGCATGCGTTACCTATGTAACAAACCTGCATGTTCTGCACACATACCCCAGAACTTAAAGTATAATTTAAAAATCAAAATAAAATCATTCCTGAGACCAATGCCATGGAGCTTTCTCCCAATGTTTTCTTACAGCATCTTTACCATTTCAGGTCTTACATTTAAATCTTTTTAGGACATCTGCCCTCCCACGTTCACTTCAGCATTATGAACAACAGCCAAAATATGGAGGCAAACGAAGTGTCCCACAATGGATGAGTGGATAAACAAAATGTGGTATATCTACAAATGGAATATTATACAGCCCTAAAAAGAAGGAAATCCTGTAATGTGTGACTACATGGATAGAAATGGAGGACATTATACTGAGTAAACTAAGCTGGCACAGAAAGACAACTACTGTGTGATCTCACTCATGAGCTAAAAACTGAAAAAACTGATCTCATAGAAAGAGCAGGAAGGTGCTCCCTAGAGGCGGCAGGGGAGGAGGAGGGATGCAGAAAGGGAAGACATTGATCAAAGGGTGTAAGCTGCAGTCAGACTGGAGGAGGAAGCTGTAATGGTCTACTGCATTGCAGTGCATTTAGTGATGCATTCATACACTACTGTGTATTTTTATTGCATTATTAATACATAATAATGTATCATGTATTTCAAAATTGCTAAGATTTTTAATGCCTTCCCGACAAAAAATGATGAAGTGGTGAGGTGACGGATGTGTTAATTAGCATAACTGAATCATTGTATGATGTGTACGTCGACTAAAACATCACACTGTACGCCATAAACATACACAATGACCATTTGTCAGCTGCAAATATATTAATAAAAAAAATCATGCCTATAATTCCAGCAGTATGGGAAGCCAGGGCCGGAGGATCACTTGAGGCTAGGAATCTGAGACCGGCCTGGGCAACACAGCCAGACCCCATCTCAACAACAACAACAACAATAATAAATTAGCCGGGTGTCGTGGCACCTGTAGTCCCAGCTACTTGTGAGGCTAAGCTGGGAGGACTGCTTCAGCCCAGGAGCTCCAGGCTGCAGAAAGCTACGATCACACCACTACACTCCAGCCTGAGTGACAGAGCAAGAACCTGTCTCTAAAAACAAATAAATAAAATCCCCTAAATGGGATCTGGTTTTCCTAAAAAAGCAGTTACAATGGCAGCTTCCATTCATAATGGCTCAACTTTTTTTTTTTTTTTAAATATGCTCCTAATTTTACTTATCTTTCTTCTCCTTCTCCTTCTTTTTCTTTTTAACATAGGCCAGGTATGGTGGTTCATGCCTATAATCCCAACACTCTGGGAGGCCAAGGCGGGAGGATTGTTTGATGCCAGGGGTTTGCGACCAGCCTGGGCAACATAGTGAGATCCTGTCTCTATCGAATATTAGCCGGGCATTGTGGCATGCACCTGTGGCCTCAAATGATCCTCTTACCTTGGCCTTCCAAAATGTTGGGATTACAGGCGTGAGCCACTGCACCTGGCCTGTACCACTACATTCTTTACAGAAATAAATAAAGTCTCCCTCTATCGCCCAGGCTGGAGTGCAGACCTTGACTCACTGCAACCTCTGTCTCCCAGGTTAAGTGATTCTCATGCCTCTGCCTCCTGAGTAGCTGGGATTACAGGTGCCCGCCTCTATGCCCAGCTGATTTTTGTATTTTTATTAGAGATGGAGTTTCACCGTGTTGGCCAGGCTGGTCTCGAACTCCTGGCCTCAAGTGATCCACCCGTCTCGGCATCCCAAAGTGCTCGGATCACAGGTGTGAGTTGCACGCCCAGCCATAGTGTTATTTTTCTTTTTGAAATTATTATTCATTTATTTTAAATTGACAGATACAGGCTGTATCTATTTATAGCGCACAACATGATATTTTGGCCATATGTATACTCTGTGGAATGGCTCCATTGAACTAGTTAACATACGCATTACCACATATGGTTATCACTTTTCTCATGGCAAGAATGCTTAAAATCTACTCTCTAACCAAGTTTCAAGAATATGATACATTGTTATTAATATAGTCGCCACACCGTACAACAGATCTCTTGAACATATTCCTCCAGTCTAAATGAAATTTGACATCCTGCCAGGCGTGGTGGCTCACACCTGTAATCCCAGCATTTTTGGAGGCTGAGGTGGGGAGATCACTCGAGGTCAGGAGTTCGAGACCAGCCTGGCCAACATGGTGAAACCCTGGCTCTACTAAAAATACAAAAATTAGCCAGGTGTGGTGATGTGCACCTGTAGTCCCAACTACTTGGGAGGCTGAGGTGGAGAATCACTTGATCCTGGGAGGTAGAGGTTGCAGTGAGCCAAGATTGCAGCACTGCACTCCCACCTGGGTGACAGAGTAAGCCTCCAACTCAAAAAAAAAAAAAAAAAAAAGAAAAAAGAAATTTGAAATCCTTTCAGCAACATGGCTCAACTTTCCATGTAAATGATTCAAGTTCCATATTTCAGCAGCAAGTTCATCAATTAGAAATGAACTTGCTTTATAATGCATTTATCAACTGATTCAACAGCACCGTAGAATCACCAATTTCATAAGACTGCATGTGGGCCAGGTGTGGCGACTCACACTTGTAATCCCACCGCTTTGGGAGGTGGAGGTCAGAGGATTGTTTAAGGCCAGGAGTTCGAGATTAGCCCGGGCAACATATTGAGATCCCATCTCTACTAAAAAACATGGACACAGGAAGGGGAGCATCACACACTGGGGTCT